>CAKAKR010003864.1:0-27899 GCA_916700685.1 Adelosebastes latens | reverse complement strand
ATCATGTTTTCTCTACTGGAAGGGCACCCTAGAGTGCACTTCGTGTTTTCTCCACTGGAAGGGCACCCTAGAGGGTACTTCATCATGTTTTCTCTACTGGAAGGGCACCCTAGAGGGTACTTCATCATGTTTTCTCTACTGGACGGGCACCTTGGAGGGTACTTCATCATGTTTTCTCTACTGGAAGGGCACCCTAGAGTGCACTTTGTGTTTTCTCCACTGGAAGGGCACCCTAGAGTGCACTTCATCACATTTTCTTGACTGAAAGAGCACCCTACAGGGCAATTCAACTCTTCTACAGTTTGGATAAGGTATGCAGGATGCATCCTCTCGGGACCAAGAATGTCTATGCCAAATTTATTTGGCAATCCACCCACTAGTTCCACATCATGCATACACCTGCACACACACTTGCACTGCATCCTATGTGTGGCACCTTCCCATAACAACATCCACTCCCAAACCCCAAACCCCAGACCCGAACCCTAAACCAAACCACTAACTGTACAACAGCCTCTTCTCAAAGTCAGAACCAACCGCAGTGACATCAACGTCCACAAAATATCTGAGAGTCCATCCAGTTAGGATGAGTCCTCAAGTGCACCACAGTGTGACATATCTGACATAACTGGAGCACGAATCCAGCTGTTTTCTATTCTGTTTGACTTTGTTGAACTTTACTCGTCAATAAAGGGCTTTTCTGTACTGTTTTTCTGTCATTAACACTTTCTAGTATGGCATTATTGTGTGTTTAACATTAGATTTACCAGCCTGAAGACAGAACGTTCAGTTTCCCAAACATCTCAGTTGTATATTTTACCAACAGATGTGTTTCACAACCTTGCCTCCTCGCTCTAATGGATATGTCAAGCTCTTGTTTTAGTATTTACCTGATGCAAGAAGAAAAGTTGATTCTTTTTTGTGGTTCCACGTGCTCTGTAAAGCTGCGCATCAGCGTCACGTTTCATCAGCAAACGTAAAACAGAGCGGGCTTGAGTTTCAACAACACGTTTCACCATCTTGGTCCAGGTTGAATTAGCTGTCAACAGTGATTGTCTGGGCCGAACAGGACGTTGTGTTCAAATACAAATTGGTCTCAGCTGTTTGTGTGTGTATATGTGTGATCGAGAGACATAAAAAAGGGGCTACAGTGGTTGATTTGGCGCTGGTGTGTTTGCAGTGGTCGTGACCCTGCGGCTCCAGCATGTTTATGAGCTGCCGTTCTGTGCTGAGCTCATCACTCGGACCATTAAGGTATCCACATTCACATGGTTACAGAGACGCACACATCTAGATAAAAAAGTCTGCATGAAAATCCCCTGAATTTATATGATTAATGTTGCTATATCAACAGCAGAGCTACACAGTGTCAGATAACCAGAAGCAGACAGCGGAGCAACGCTGACTCTGCAGACTTGGTCATCATGGCAACAGTTACTACGCTGGTTTTAAGGCTCTCGCTCTGCTCTGAATTATCAAACGACATAATTCATTTAAATCAGTGGTATTTATGTGCTTTTATAAAAATCTATCTTGATGCTAAGGCAAATTTAAAAGTCAGAAACAGGGAGTACAAAGATACACCACTCAAAAGACGTGTGACTGCTGTCTCATTGCCTCTCTTTTCAACCACAGCTGATGTTAATAGGTGGCTTGTTAAGTGCTGCTGCTTCCAGTGTTGGTGTTCTCTCTCTCTTTAAATCTGTCCAGAGGCCTGTACTACGAAGCGAGTTCAACATACCCAGGGTATCTTCACATTTTCCACTGGTCCGTTTCAATTTGGACCTGTGAAGACTTCTATGCTGTATGACTTATTTGTGCAACCAAATCTCATGGGATGGCGTATAAATAGCATGATATTACAAGGATATTTCGCATGTCATGAGGACGCATTTTAGCCTTTTCGCGTGTCATTTTTACACCACGCAACAAAACTACGGTAACAGCCACAGTTAGATTTAGGCAACAAAACCACTTAGTTAGCTTTATGAAAAACATCATCAGGCTTAAAATAAGTACGTAAACTAAGTAAAATACGTGCGGAAACAACATAACATACGTCCACAAACGTCACTAAAAAACACGTCACAGACGTCATTGACGTAACTTCAAAAAAAGTACTCCCTTTAAAAATTAAATCATAAAAAATTATAGGCCTGGATTAATATATTTTTGTGCATCAGATCCTCGTATAATCAAAACAACTTTTTAAAATTTTCTTCCTGTGGACTTAAAAAACATCCGTCACATTGCTTTCCAGCACAAAGAGATGCTGCTTTATGGCACAAAACCAAAGAAAGTACAACTCTTCAAGAAAAAGTCTTTCTAACTTTTAATACGTCACCAGCTCTGAGCGTAGCATATGTACACGGATGCATTTACATTGCAGTCAATACATGGCGTACAAATGACACGCCAAAAGCAAGAACGCCATTCGTATTGCACACAAAATGACTCGCGAATTACCATGTCATTCATACGGCATTTACTGCGACCGGGCTGGATTTGTGTGAAGTTTTTATGGACGTTTCGACACACTTTTGACGCGGTCTCCATCTCAAAACTGTTCAAGCTCCTTCAAGCCTCAAACTTTTCCACGTTTCAAACCTACATATGGGGAGATACTCAAAAACACAGCGTTTCTTTAAGAGGACATGTGTGGCGATAGCAACGGCAGAACCAGTCGATGTCAGCATCTGGACGACCTCCTGGGGCCTTTTTTTATATCATATATCATATTGTGCCATGACTTGCATAATTTTTTTTAATGAATCACACAGAAACCGGCTAGTCAGATATCGTTGATGAGTCATACTGAACCACATAATGGAAAATCATGTTCTATTGAAAAAGCACTGGTTTCATGTGAAGATATCAGTAGGTCAAATCAGCGGTTATTTTGAAGTTTTGGCTTGCCTGGTCTGATGTTATCAGTGACTGACGCATTTGGCTGTCAGATGGCTGTAACTGCAAAGAATTAGGAGATCTCGATGTGTATCTACGCTGTTCTAACTGTTAAGTCCAGTCAAACCTAATCGGATTTCAAATATCGTTCACAATGCTGATGTTATTATATTTGGCCCCTTCTAATTTTCTTTCATTGCAACTTTGCAAAAAATTAGGGCATGTTCATTTTTTGTAAGATTACTTTTTCACAATCTGTTGACACTCTGAGCCCGAACTCTAACTGGCTGCCAAATTATTGTGTAATTTGAGCTGTTTAAGAGGCTAGTTAGCTCACAAGTCAACCCGACTCCACATTTTAACCCCAAAAACAATGAAAATGCGTCTTCATACATGCATATACATATATTGTACGTGCGTGTAGCTTATGTCACGTGCGTAAAAAGACGCTTGAGAATACCAGGCAGTGTCGTTTTTGTTTGTGCAGACGTGGCCCTGACCACCTCTGAAGCCCCAGAAACTGTCCAGCTGCTTCACACTGATTCACATCTGGGACGAGTCTGGTAGCGGTTAGGACGCGAGCACGTGCGCTCCCACATACTCGAGGGCGCACAGTAAATCCCCTTACACATCCATACATGCAGGAGACGTTTCCACTATGAGGGAAAATGCCTACCTCAGCGATGTACAATTGTTTTTGTACCACGGCCTTGTTGTGGCCCGTGACCTCCTTTTTCAATTCTGTAAAATGTGAACAGATTCCGAGGAAAAGCGGGGAGCTTTCCCAGCGGATCGGGGGTGAATAAACACACCAAATTTCCTCTCCTATTTTTTTTCCCTTCATCTCCTTCCCTACTCTCTTCTTCTACCTATACAACTCCATCAGTGTGTGTACGCTCCAGTGAGACTGACCCACTTGGCAGAGCACCAGCAGTGTAGTTAGAGCAGGATAAACACAGTAACCCACAGCCATCAGGTACTGTATATAGGAAAAATGTGGCATTGTTTGATTCTTAATTTTGCAACTGTGGGTGCACAAGTCCATATTTAATCACATTTGTTCTAAACCTTATTAACCTTAACCTTATTAATACAAAGCATGTCTACTTGCAACCCCACATCACGAGTTGAGTACAATCAAGTAGTCATTTTCCCCTTTTTGGGACAGTTTCATTTGAAAGTGCCAGTTTTTTAAAAGCCTGTAGAGAGGAGTACAACAACGGATTAGAGCCATTGTAGGTAAAGAAATAATTATTACGATTAAAGTTGTAAATTAATGAGAAAAAAACTTGGATATTCTCTCAGATTAAACTCATACATTAACAAGAAAGAAACTCAATATTCTCTCAGATTAAAGTCACACATAAACAAGAAAAAAACTCAGATATTCTGTCAGATTAAAGTCATAGATTAACGAGAAAAAACTTGGATATTGTCTCAAATTAAAGTGGCAAATTTACGAGAAAAAAACTCGGAAAATTTGCGAGATTATACATTCATAAATTTAAATGAAGAAAACTCGGAAAAATAGTGGAGTGCAAAACTGTGGTAACGCCAGCCACCATCCACTATTTTTCCTCATAAATTTACCACTTTAATATCCAAGCTTGTTTTTCTTGTAAATTCAGTTTACAGTTTAGAGTTTTTTTCTCGGAATATTACCCCCTTCCTCCCGCTCCGTAACTATTTTTTTTTTTTTACCTACAATGACCCTAATATGCCGTAACAGAGGAGACTCAGTCAAAACACTGAAATAAATAAAAGTCTTAAAATGTAGATTTTTGGAATTGTCTCTGGAGGTTTGGAGGTTATATGTGAGTGGGTGATGTTATGAAAAACCACAGTGCAGACACAAACACCCTCATTTACCCACACTCTCACACACGGTCACATCGTTGCCTCGTCTAGACACACACACACACACGTAGAAATGCTTGCTTGCGTAGACTAACTACATACTCGAATGCACGTGCATTAACTAATACATGAACGCAGACGTGCACACACACACTTAAAGCTCAACCGCCACACTCGCTCGTCCTCTCATCTGAAGCACAGGGCAGCCTGTCAGTGTGTGAAATGAGCTGGAAAAGAGCAAAAACACGAAGAGGAGAAGCGGTTGAGAGGAATTCATCGAGATCTCCCAAAAACGGGGGCAAAATCGCCGCCTGACAAAAACCCCTCTCGCCTCGCAGGAATGCAAATACGCCTGAAAAATGATCAATGTGGGCACTTTTGGGTGAACTAGTCTTCTCGCAGGCTTTACAACTGACTCGGAGCTTTCCCCCTCTGGCGATGCAGCGGGACGTTGGCCTAATTGCGGTGACTCGCCATAGGCTTCGAGCGCGGAGAACGATACATCATCATTGGACATATGCATACAAACACTCGTGCACGTGCATGCCGGGTTTTGCTGAGGCCTGTGCTGTGCCAAGCTGTGATAAATCTATGTCTCCTCTAGGAGAACGTTTTCTTGCCTGTCACATAAAATCCACCCAAAGATCTGGTCTCATAGGAAATACTGGAGTACCTGTGTGTGTGTCTGTGTGTGTGTGTGTGTGTGTGTGTGTGTGTGGGGGCTTATAGGTTTTATTCTGGTTAGCTGCCAGATGGGCGAAAACTTTTCCTCACAGAACAACACGAGTGCCAGAGAAGTTTCAACAATCAAAGGTCACTTTAGGAAACTTTTCTGTCTAAATTTCCCCCCGATGCCATGAATCTGGCGCTCGAGCCACGTCAAAACAAAGTATGTGGAAGTGTGTGTGCGAGAATAACTGAATGAAGCCATTATGCTTATGATGCTGGGCATTGTGTGGTCACACAGGAGTCCGCAGTCGCCCACCCCCACCGTCCCTCCTTTAGTTACACTCACACAGCGGGCCTTGTTGACTTTGGTCGGACTGGCGGTGTCACGCAGCGGGAGCGTAGCGCCGTGCTAGCGCTCATTTCGGGGTGGAAAGTCACCGCTGTCTTCCTCTCCAGAGAGAAACAGAAATAGGTGATGCCTGCTGCCAGAGACCCAGACCTATAGGTTTCCAAAAAACCAACCCTTCACTGAGGACACCACTGTTCTTCTGTAAGTCAGTGAGTGCGTTTGAATTACATTTTCACAGAGCTCAGAACCGTGATTTGTTGGGATTTAGTGATCGGAGATGGGATGCTAATAATCAAATCTGTTTTCCAATTAGTTGCGTATCTGTTGTAATTTTTAAAATATTCTCTTGAGGTTGTGGTTTACTGTGCATGTGCTGTAAACAAACACTGCATGTATTGTAAATAAACTCTCTGCATGTGCTGTAAACAAACTCTCTACATGTGCTGCAAACAAACTCTTTACATGTGCTGCAAAAAAACTCTCTACATGTGCTGCAAACAAACTCTTTACATGTGCTGCAAAAAAACTCTCTACATGTGCTGCAAACAAACTCTTTACATGTGCTGCAAAAAAACTCTCTACATGTGCTGCAAACAAACTCTTTACATGTGCTGTAAACAAACTCTTTACATGTGCTGCAAGCAAACTCTTTACATGTGCTGTAAACAAACTCTCTGCATGTGCTGTAAACAAACTATCTACATGTGCTATAAACAAACTCTCTACATGTGCTGTAAACAAACTCTTTGCATGTGCTGTAAACAAACAAAAATTAGACCAGGAAGCAAAATACTGATGTTATTAATAACATAACATTGGTAAAGAATCGCTCTTCTGATGATAATAATAAATAACACCCACAGTCTTGTGTCAAACCTGTAATCTACAATAGTCCGCCCTCTCTGATGGGGCTATGTGTGACGAGGCACACATTTCCATCTCTTACAGTAGGTCACATTCACCGCACGTGCACGTTTTACACACATTTGTAGGTCAGTTATGTGGGCAAGACTGCAGAAAAAGAGCGAAAAAACACACACGAGGCGGCCGTGTGCCAAACTTGTAGTCGAGCCACCCGGTCCTGACTGGAAATTCCCAACGTGAACTTTCCATGGAGGGTGTACAGTTGTGCTACTACGACTGTGAATCATTCTTGGAGTCACGGTTGCTCACAATATTGGACACAACCTCAGTTAAAAGTGCAACAAATAGCATTTTTAAACAGCAATATATCATAGTCAAATTAACCGTAATACCTACTTGGTGAAGTTTCCATAAACAGATGAGATTTGTCGGCCTTTTCATGCCAGTGTTTCTAGTAAGTTCCAGTAAGTGTTAAAGTAAAACCAAATTTCCCATAAAACTATGGTGACACTGCATGAGTTTGTTTTTTCTTGAGGAGTTGCACCTCCTTTGGTTTTGTGCCATAAAGCAACATCCCTTTGCAACGATTTGTATGACATCTAACGAAAAGTTAATCCTCGTTTTTTTCCTACGTTTTCCTACGAATGTCCAGCAACACGTGTCAATTTCCACTCCAGTCTTTTCAAAATAAACTTCCATCTTCACAGTGAAAAAACTTAGTTATGTTTAGAAAAAGATTGTGGTTAAGAGCCTGCTCTTTCTGCTGGAAAGCAATGTGATTGATGTTTTCTAAGTCCATAGGAAGAACGATCTGATGCACAAAAAAAATGTTAATTCAGGCCTATAATTTTCTATGATTTAATTTTTAAAGGGAGAATTCACCAGATTTACATTGCACAAACCAATTCTTCAAGCCTCACAATGAGACTGAAGTTCATCCTGAGGGTAATGCTAGTAGAAAGGCCATGACGCAGCATTGACGCAGCACAGCCAATAGGAAAAACAGAGCCATGAGGAGGTGCAGAAGTGTAGTTTTCTCTCAGAACACTTGAATTACAATATGCTGAAAGGTTATTAAGGAATTTTTGCCCAATGATGCCAAAAGATATACTGCGTACTGTCGCATTAAATCCTTTGTGTTCTAGATAGCCATGCAAAGAATAACGAACAGACAGACAAAGAGGAGGAGGGAGGAGAAGTTGGGTGTATTGTTCACCCCAGTTAAACTGCCAGAGCTGATGTGTAACTGTAGACTGTGTGGTTCAACTTCATCTTTTTCCGCATCAAGACTTCCTTATAGGGATGTAGAAAATGAACAGGACATGTCACTCTGACCCAGTTGGCTGCTTTAGAGTACAGAACATCACAACGTCAACGCAAACCTTAGCTGGTCCTCTCCTCCGTAAAAACACCCCTCAGTAACAGATGACAGACATGAGCAATCTCTATCTCCATTTCAAGCTGGCTGGAGTAGCAGACGGCAAAGTGATAGAAAAGATTTGACTTTTTCTGGGTCTTGAAAAATACATAAAGTGCACACAAACAGCTGCACTTGCATGCTTCGTCTTTTCATTATCTAACCGCGAAAACAAAACCTAACTAGAGATGCATTCAGATTCTGTTTTAACAAAACTTTAAAAGCGTATCCCCACCCTGTCTGGTAAAAGCTATAAAAGAGTAAAAGTGTGAATGAAAAAAATGGTGTCGCAGCAGTTTATCTGCACGAGATAAGCCATTTCCCAGCAATTAGATACAGGCGAAACACGTAAAAAGCCTTTTATTGAGGTTTGGTGTATTCCCCCAGAGGAGATTCATCAGGCATGACAGGTACAGGTATGCAGCAGGGACCAAGGTGATGCATGTGTGTGCATATGCTGAGCACCACTAGGGCATGATTAGGAAGCAGCTATTGCTTTTATTGGTGTTCTGCTGAATGTAGGACAAGTACTGGGTTTATGAGACCCCACCGACCCACACCCACACACACACACACTCTGTCTGCATCCTAACAACCCCTCGCCTCCACTCTCTCCTCCCATGGCTCTGCTATAACGCAAGGTTGACCCTAACAATCTACAGCTGTTTGAGCCCAAAACAATGAGATGGGCTCACATGACCCCCTGACAGCACACACATACATGCACAAGTATACTACTGCACGGAAATGTACTGTAAAAACACGTCACATACCGCCGCTTTGTCACGCCCCTTGGCGACACTTTATTTTAGGCAACAAAACCACTATAGTTAGTTTTAGGACAGAACCACATAGTTGGGCTTAAAACTACTACGTTTGTACAATGAAAATGACACCGAACGTTGTGAACACAGGACACGCGCGAACAGATGATTGTAACGTGACGCACGGGACACGAACATCGGTCTCCTGGATGAAAGCCCTGCGTTTGAATCTAACGGCGACGGCCATAATAAAGTCTCGGTATTTGACACCCAGGGAATGAAAATGGGCTTGGACATTTATAATGAATTGACCACTTATAGCATGTAGAGTAGTTCGTTAGGAGCGTCAGGCTATAATGGCAGGGCTGTACACCTGCATGAATATGATTGGACGTTACTTGTCAGCTGGTAGCCAAGCAACTGATGAATGAAACATGAATAAGCAGGTGCCAATCAGCTAATATAAGTGCGAATTCAGCACTTCATCTCAACTGCTAAAACCACGTTTTACTGGCACATTTAAACAACCGGACCTTTTACAAAATTATGAAGTTATTAATGGAAATCTACTTGGCGTAAAATAGATGAGACAAAACAGTAAATCACTTCCTCACTAGCAATATTCCTTGGCTTTTATTTACCCAAGATGTCAACTTAAAGGGGACATATCATGAAAAACTCACTTTTTCAGTGCACATACATTTAGGTATCTGGAATGCCTATCAACCCACAAACTGTGAAGTAAGAAAACCCAGTCAGTTTCGCAAGCAAATCAAACCAGCCTTTTTCTAGATGGGCCCTTAAAGAGACAGGCGCTAAAACAGAGCGTTTCAGACAGAGGGTGTATACAGGTATATTCAGACAGACAGCATGAGAAAAATAATGTGTTATTTGAACATTAAAGCATGTAAACATAGGAGAAACCTAAAATACAAGTATGAACCTGGAAATGAACATGATATGTCCCCTTTAAATTTGATTTTTTTTAAATCTGGTTCTGGTTCTGGTGACTGGTTCCTTGTGCTGAAATTCATACCATGTTAGTTGCTAAATTAGCCTAATATAACTTAATTTTGGGCAAACTTGCAAATCTCATCCACACTGTTGTGACTGCACGACTCCAGTTTTTAACCCACAACATCTTTTTCTCTCTCTATAAAGGCAAAATACTCTGTGCCAGCGCTCTTTTGATGAAAACATGTTTCATCTTTGTTTTGTTTACATTCAGTCTGTCACATTATATGAGTAGCTCGACATTTATGATTGCGGGTTCGCAGCGTTGCCTTCTGCAGCAGTCAAGCTGAGGTTGGAGGCCTACAGCGCCGCCGCGGTCGCCTGTTTTCACGGGTAACTTTTATAGGAGGCTTATTGGGTTGCCTTGGGACTCTTAACTGGCCACAAACTGACACCGTGACCGGGCCGTGTGGTCTGCTCTCCGCCAGGCCTGGGTGAAACAGTAACTGTGAAAAAAATTCTTCTTGCTTGTTTTAATCTGCTTTGAGTAGCAGATGGGTGGGGTTTGCCTCATTAAGACGAGTTGTTGTTAAATGAGGCTTGCATACTTTTCTGAGACTATCATGACTCCTCATATTTTCCGACATGGCAACGCCCAAAAGTACACAGAAGATATAGCAGGGTCTGGTGTGCATTCAGGACATTCCAAAAACCTAACATGCAACATACAAGCAAATCCACGTACATCGTATTATAATGATTAGACACATGTTGTCACATCTATTTTAGGAGAAACACTTGTGCTTCAATTATAAAAAAATGAAAGTATTGCTCCTTATGATCAAATCATTGGCAGAAGTTATCATAACAGTGTTACAGAACACATCATAGTGATTAAGCCGAAGTAATTACTTCAGATAGTTTTGATTGGAATATTTGCATTCAAGTGAGTGAAGTGACTATTCATGAGAGATTGATGTGATGTGTCACAATCATATCAGAGTTTCTGAGAGTGATTGACACAATATGCTTGATTTATTGGCACAAATGGTCCCCATCTGTAGATATGCACTTTTTAATGACACAGCAAAGTTTCCTATTAACTTCAAATTACATATAGAGTGCATTACTACAGACTCTCTTAAAGGGGACATATCATGCTCATTTTCAGGTTCATATTTGTATTTTGGGTTTCTACTAGAACATATTTACATGCTTTAATGTTCAAAAAACACATTGTTTTTCTCATACTGTCTGTCTGAATATCACGCTCTGTCTGAAACGCTCCGTTTTAGCGCATTTCAACGGAATGGCAACGGAATTGCGTTGCTAGGAAACAGCTTGGGTCCATGCTTACATCCTGACAGCTGATGTCGTTCACATACGTTGCAACAGGAAATAAACTGGGACACATTTAGTATGTTTAAAACTGTGAAATTGTCTAAATATTATAGATCTGTGACATCACAAATGGACAGAAATCCTAACAGCTTGTTTCAAACGCACAGTTTTTGAATACGGGCTGTGTGTATTTCTCCATGGATTGAGTGTTTTGATACTTTACTTAAACCTGCTTTATAATATGAAAGACATGAAAATCTCACTTTTTACAATATGGGACCTTTAAGTCTGAATGCAGCAGTAGCCTTGTGGTCAGAAAGGTGGACTTGTTCAAACACTTGAGTAAAGAGTGTGAATAAAACAAACAGTCTCCAGTGCAGTTGCTCCTGCTGGGACTAACACCAAACCCCCCAGTGGAGCGGCTCACTGGTCAACAGTGTGAGACTGTGGTTGTACTGGGCAGCTCCCAGGTGTGACCGTGGGTACGTACAGTATGTTTGTGTGTGTGTGACCACGCTGTTCCTGTAAATAAGCTCTCAGGCAACCTGCCCAGGTTAAATGAAATAAATAAACGCACCTACAGCTAAATAAATATATTTTTTATCCCTGCTTGCAGTTTGCAATCATCTGCAAAGCAGCAAAGTTCGATTTGTGAAACTTTGACAAGAGTTGACGAAATCAGTTCAGAACATCCTGTCTGGAAAAACAGCAAAACAGTGAAATCAAAAGTACTGTACCGGGACAAGGATTAGCTGTTAGCTGCGCTCGCAACGATAAGATCAGACACTGACTTTGCCAGTTGCATTGGTCTTGATTATCGTCACTCGTAAAGATGCCGCTCTGACATCTGAGAAAGGCAATTAAAGGAGAGACGAGGAACTAAACATCCCGGTGCTATCAGTCTCCATTAGCATCAAGTCGCAGCGGCGGAGCTTTTTGCAAATCCTCCTGGCTCGGGACTCGGTGTGCCTGGTGTGAATTATAAATGACTGAGGTGCATCTTGACACTGAGTAAGGCCCACAAAAACAAATCAAAGCATCTTCATCATTACTGCACCTGACTGAAGTGGCCCCAACATGCAAACTCATGTGGTTGCACTTTAAAGTTGTGACCAGCGTCTTTGTTTTCACCCTCACTACTGGTTTGTATTTGGGAGGTATCTGCAGGGAGCTTGTTGCAGAAAGTACTAGTAGAGCAGGAGCTTAATATGATCAAAAAAAAGGAGATATTCATGAAAGAGTGACAGAGAGAAAGAAAGGAAGGATGGGGTTGTAAAGATGTACACTGCCCTCCAGTGGCAGTGGATGGGAATCCCTTTCACACACCTTTTACAGTGCATGAGTTTAAATAGTTAATATGTTCCTGATGCTTGACAGAGCGCATTGTCAGAGTTAAGTGCTGATTAATGCATTTTTTAAAGGTACACTGATAACCTTCAGCCAGTAGATGTTGCATTCTCCCTCCCCCGTTCACTTCACAACAAGTGGTTGCCAGGCACTTAACGTTAAACGCAGCCAGCTTTTTTTCCCCACACTAACTGACAACTTGATCGCTGACGACCCAGAGATACCACGTCAGGTATCTTCCGCAGAGATAATAAACAAAGCATTCGTTTTGGACCCGCCAAACGTTTTTAAAAGATTCATTCACAATCATAATATATTTTGCATGTTCGCCTGCTGACGTTTGCATTTAGCTCAAAGCACAACAGTCTAGATGTGCTGACCTAGCATGCTAACTTGGCTGTAGACTCCTGTTTTCTTTTCTCATTGATCAAATCTCAGCGACTACGTTTACATGCACGATATATTCTGGTTTTTTGCCCTTATTCTGAAAAAGACAGCATTCCTACTAAGCTGTTTACATGGCTAATGAAAATGAATATTGCTCTAATATTCCCGTTTACGTGCAGCCGTTCATGGCGGACTTCCCCAGCCTTCCCTCCCTCCTTCAAACCACATTCTTGAAAAGGTCGGCGTTGTGATATTTGCTCATATCCAAAAACCTGTTGATATATAAGGCCTAATTCAGAATATCCAAACAGAATATGCTGTTTACATGACCTATATCGAATTCCGAATATTGTCATATTCGGAATAATAGTGGAATATTTTGTGCATGTAAACGTAGTCATTGTGGTTATCATGGTTTTATTTCATTGACAAGAAGCAACAAAGCAACATAGGCAACTTTGGCTGGTATATGTACAGACTACTGGTTTACAAGGGAAATGGAGAACAGGTGAGCAGGTAAGCAGGTGAGCGGCAAGGCCTTTTGAAATAGGTTGGGACACAGGTCTTGGGGTACGGGGTATAAGAACATGCGCAGTGTAACTGGAGCTGCAGTCGTGCGTTGCTATTGGCTCAATTTCGGCGAGTGCAGACCAGATTTTACTGCGCATGTGTTGTACCCCCAAAGATATGACAAGTTGTTGAGTTATTTTTGAGTTATGGTGGAGTAGACACATTAAATGTAGGCCTACATTTCTTCCCACTCCTTTTCGGACGTAATATTTATTTATGTTGATTATTTGTTTTCTATATGTTTACTGTTCTTTGCTTTTGTTTCCATTTTTTTTTTACATATTTGTTACTTGTTCAACATAAATAAATAGAAATAAAGTGAAACTAAATGGTTGTCACTATCCATTCATATTTATCAACGTGAATCCCAATTACTATATGACTGTCTGAAAGTAATATGCATGATAAGCATATTGTTTGTTTTTATGAACGGCAGGATGGTGCGTCGTTTTAAAAGTTGCGGCCGCAAGGAATTGTGGGATGTTATTCTCTCCTTTCCTTTTATAAAGGATGGTCCGGTGTATCCTATGCTAAAGGAGATAAGAAAGGAAGCATTGAAGCATCTTTCCTCACCATTTAGAGAATTCAAACAGCTCTTATCATGGCTGCTACTGAGATACTTCCGGCTCATTTTACTCCGTTAGGAACCTTCCTAAGAAGAAAGGACTTTTCGACCGCAGCCAAGGTCAGGTGATGGAAAAGGCAGGAAAGGGGGTTAGTGCAGGGCTGATGAGGGAAAGAGGAAATAGGTGAGCAAGGGAATGAGAGTCAGGTGATTGGGACCAGTGGGAAGGTCAGAGGGCATCGCAATCGATCTTTCGGAGGTTTTAGCGGGCTCAGTTTTAAAACTAGAGTGAAGATACTGGTATCATATGAAACTAGAAAAATCAAAGGAATCAATCGGTACCAACCATGTCATACTAGCTTGTCGTGAAGGAGGCTAAATAACCCTCCAAACTCTTGCTAAACTTTGGCAAGGAAAAACTGTCATGGCCATTTTCAAAGGGGTCCCTTGACCTCTGACCTCAAGATATGTGAATGAAAATGGGTTCTATGGGTACCCACGAGTCTCCCCTTTACAGAGATGCCCACTTTATGATAATCACATGCAGTTTTGGGGCAAGTCATAGTCAAGTCAGCACACTGACACACTGACAGCTGTTGTTGCCTGTTGGGCTGCAATTTGCCATGTTATGATTTTAGCACATTTTTTAATTTTCTTCTGCCGTTCGCTCTCTTGACCACTAGAGGGAGGCAGACCATTTGAATCTGAGTGTTAAATTGCATTCCCAGCTCTAGTTTCAAATAATACCTGTTTGACAAATACCTGGATCCATTCCTGTTTTCAAGCATTAGCATTCAACTGACTTTATCTTAAACCTGTATCTGGGTGGTGTTCACTGCATGATAACTCCCAAGATAAGATAAATTAATGTCACATAACGTTTATATGCATAGCTGAGATTCCCCGAATGCTTAAGCACACACTCTACTTTCCTACAAAAACACAGAAAAGCAAACACTTGTAATTATTTGGTGTTTGCTCTCAGCCTGTGCTGCAGGCTTTAAACTGCACAGTAACAACCTTGGCAGAGAGACACAACAAGCTGCTGTAGTTAGTTAAACTCTCCACTAGGGGGGAGAAGAGAACAGAGAAAAGTGAGCACTGAGATCTCTTTAAACTTTTCTAAAAAAAAAAAAGTATATATAATATATGTAATAATTAATCTCATTTATCTCGAGGTTCTTGGAGTGTTTGTTCAGCTCTTTCTTGGTAACTTTCCATCGCACTCGCTTCAGAAATTTCAAACTAAATTAACATATTGCAGGAGACACCAGACTGGGCGACAGATGTATAAGTTACACCGTGCTTTCAGATTAATGTGTTGAGCAGTTTTGCGCATCTCTGCTGCTGCAGTCTGATTTGTAATTGGTATGCAGTATGTGTTTTCATGCACACTCCTAATGCCACACTAGTGTGCCGTCACATGCAACATGTGACAGTAAGGAATGGGGGAAACTGGGCAGGGATAAGGGGACGAATAAAGCCAACTTTTGTCCACTAAACAAGTTTAAAATCAAACTCAAAAACCAGGATGAAAAAATCTAATCATCCTTTATCTTTTCAAGCTGAATTATCGATTGCTATTCCATCCGGGTTAAAAGTCTTGTTGGCTCCTTTAAAACCCTTCCGTTCCTCATTTTTGTTTATTTGCTGTGTTTGTTCTGTCTGGCGCTCGGAGCTCATCCGTTCCTGGGTGTTTGCATTGCACTTCCCAGAGATCACTTGTCAATCAAATAGTGTGGGCGGTGCCGTGATGTGTTTTTCCTTGGATTTTGTGTTCGTGAAGTTTTGTCTGGTCAGCTTTGGTGGCTCTAAATACTTCAACTTTCCTCTATCCAAACCCGTCAAATAGTGTCTGTTTTCCAAACTAAGCCACTTTAAATTCAACATTGATATAGCCTATTAGTCAGTAACCCCACATTCCCATTGTGACTAACTCAGCTGATGAGTCCTCCTCTTCTGACTGCTTGTGGGCAGTACAATAGGCTCTGATTGCATCTACTGTATGTAATCATCCGCAGCTCTACTGTTTTCAACACTTTAAAAGTCTCATTCATAACATCTTTATGTAGACGAATATTTTTTGAAAAGTAATACACCCACAGAGCTTTTAGAAAGGTGCCGAATAAAAGTATGGCTTTTCCTTAAAAAAAATATTATGATTGTGAAGTTATCTTTTTAACAATGTTGGCGGGTCCAAAATTAATGTTTTGTTTATCTTCGTGGAAGATATCCGACGTTTGGTTCCCACTTCTAGCAAGGCTCGTGAGCCAATAGTAAAACGCCGTTGGTATCAGGTGGTGTCTCTGGGTCGTCAAGTTGTCAGTTCAGCCCAGTCCCACAGCAGTTCATGAAGTAGTCACAAAACTGAATGTACTTATTTGTGTACATAAACTCAACGAACTACGCGAACACTGCGTAGTGAGGAGGTTAGGGTGGGTGGGTGGGTCAACAAACACAGGACTTTCACCCAGGACACTGGTATTCGTGGTCCCGTTGAAACCAGAAGTCACGTAACTTCTGTACTTAAATTACGGCACTTCCGGAGTTAATTTAACCCAAACTGCGATCTTTTCCTAAACCTAAGTAGTTTTGTTGCCTATGCCTAACCAAGTAGGGCTGTGTATTGGCAAGAATCTGGCGATATGATACGTATCATGATAAAGGGGTTATGATTCAATATATTGCAATATATTGCGATTTTTAAAATCTAATTTCAAGAAAACAATCATAGTACAAAGAACACACACAGTAAATATTTAACATTTTTTATGCAATCAGAACAGTGGGATCTGCATTTGCATTTATCACAGTCCTTGTAACATCCAACATCATTTCATTTGCAAATCAAATTAAGTAATTGACTGAGCTAATCTTTGCACGTAAACTATTAATTAAAAATCGATATTGAGAATTGAGAATTGATACTGTATCACAAAACATAATATCGCAATATTTTCGATATTTTCTTACACCCCTATAACCAAGTCGATCTATTCCTTAACTTGACTGAGTACTTTTATTTTGAAAAGACGGGAGCGGAAATTGACATCACATGTTGCTGGACATTCGTAGTAAAAAGCACAAAAAACACGTTGTTGAAGCGTTGAGCGTCACGAAAAAAAATTTACACTAATCAAATAGATTAAATTGTGTGAATATTTCTGGAACTGCCATGAGACTGTGTTGGCCAGTTAGTGTGCCTGGCAACCACTTGTTGTGGAGTGAATGCAATGGAACAGGGGAGGGAGGATGTGACATCTAGCAGCTGAATGTTATTAATGTTATCAATGTCACCTTTAAATTAGCCGTGTACTTTCTGCTGCTTTGCTTCTCATAATGTTTTAAGGAGTTTGTAGAGCTGGCGATAACTGTTTGTGTAGCTTCATTTGCGGTATCATTGATCCAAAAGCATTTGAAAACATGTCCAGATGTAATGCATGTAAAGACACCCAAAAATAAAAGTATGAGCCTGAAAATAAGCATGATATGTCCGTTTTAAATTTAACGATTTAAGTCACATCAGTTTGGAGGGGGAGAAAAAAACTTTTTACCATCGATTGTGGCATTTCAGCAGTGGCCAACTTTTTCTTCTCGAGCTTGCTGACCACCCACACATCAGCTTTCAGAGTTCCCCTGGTCACTCAGCTCTATATGACAAGAATGGACTCCAGGTGACTTTTATTTTGTTGCCTGCGGTGTGCTAGCAAGGTCACCGCTATAACTGATTGAGTTAGGGTGTTTATTTTGCCCAAGGATGGCTTGAAGCGCTCACAATTTTTTTCTCCGACCAACTAAATATGTGACAGAGGAATCATCTCTTCCAACATGTCAGCTTTAATTCAAACTCAAACTGCAGTTCACATGATAACAGAAGCATCATTATTTCTAAGTGTGAATCTTCTTAAAGGGAATTGACCCCAGCCCTGCATGGCACTGCTGTTATCTTGTGATAAGCCCTGATACCAACACTGTGTTTCCCGTCCTCAGCCTGTGTGGAGGTGTGAGAGAGGGGGCCGTTAAACCCCTCTCTATTTGCTTTCCCCTCAAAGGGACTATGCGAGGAATGCCGGGAATTTAACTGATCCCGGAGTGTCCCGGTATGGCTCCCAGCGCTCCTGCCCGCTCACGTTCTGGGAAACGGCCCGAGAGCTACCTGAAACTGGACACCGGTCCGACCACCCCGCCGTGGGAAACCAGGCAGAACGAAAAACACATTCAAGAAAACGTCTCAAATAGATTCCCAGCCTTACAGCCGCGGAGCACTGGAGATCACGGAGCATTTGTTGCGACTCAGCAGCGCAAATATCACCTGGCTCACCTAGGAATTCACCGGAGACGCTATATTGAATAAAGTATAACTTGGGAGTTTGTTTTCTGGCATCTTGGCTGTAGAAACACAATATGCAGGCTCTAAAATCACAGCACAATAAGCTAAAGCATGTGTTTCTCAGCCATATATTGCCTGTGGCACTTTTATCTTATTTTTAAGGGGGAAAACCTCCATCTGTGGACCAACTACAAGCAATGAACAAAATTACTTTGGGGAAAGTGGACACTCTTGCACTACTAAATAAAACAAAAACGCAGAAAAAGGCTCAGTTGAAGAGGAAAGCATGGTTAAAATTGATGAATCCCCCTTGATTAGCCTGCATAATAGCTTGAAAAAATTGTTAAAAGACATGGCGGCAATCACTGCAAATTACAGAGGTAATGAGATTTTATCAAACGTTCTTTTATCACTTTAAAATGTTCAGCCCTCGATTATATCAAGACCTGCACATTACGCTGTCGTACTATTAAAAAATACAAGTGAAAAAGAAAAAGTATGTATGTGTGCTATATTTATATGTAGCAACGGGAGGTGCAGTTTGTCTTCAGGGCACTCCAGGCTACAAAGAGTGGAAGATGCCCAACTTAAGACCAGGATGGACACTTCTAAATCAACAGGGACCACCGGAGGCATCTCAGTGCAACTTCTTAAGCTGTCAGCACATCTAGTCAGTCTCACCACAAACTATTCAACATCTTAAGACTGCAGAGAGACACCTTGAACCACCTGCTATCTCCATGACAACTGGGACATTTGGCAGAAATATAAAACCTCATGGTGGTACCAGAGGAAAAAGTTCGGGGACCACTAAAGAGTTTGGCATTTTGGCTGTCGCCATCCTGGTTTTTATTGGAACCAGAAGTGAGACGAGAGGGTGGAGCTAAGTACAAGGAATCATCCCCTGCTTCATGGTCTATTTGACTCTAAATGGGACCATAATTTACTAAATGAACATCATGCTGTATTGAAGAAGACTTGAAACTATTGATTGAGACCATAAACTCATGTTTACAATGTTTACTGAGGTAATAAATCAAGTGAGAAGTAGGCTCATTTTCTCATAGACTTCTATACAATCAGACTTCTTTTTGCAACCAGAGGAGTCGCCCCCTGCTGGCCATTAGAAATAATTCAAGTTTAAGGCACTTCCGCTTCACTTTTCAGCGCCAGAGGTTTTGCACATTAGCTTAGGATATAAATGCTGTGGTGTGTGGCATCGGTTTGGCCGCGACTTGGGTGTGCGATGCAACTATGTCATGGCAGGTGTAATGCTCAGACCTCAAGGGCGCGCAGAATCGAGTGTGAAGTTGTTTGTAAGAGCGGTTCTCGACAGAGCTGCAATTGCAGCAACACCACAGGCCCAAGTGTTCAGTCTGTTCTGAACCGGCATGTTTTCAACGGGCACTAGTTAAAAATAAAATCCACCAACAGACTGCTAACACAGAAATAAGAAACAAAGATATGTACATATGTACATATCAATTCATTCACCCAGTAGAAATCAAACCACACTGACAAAAGTTTCGCTCATATATTTTTTACGATTAAGCCTAAACACTTTTTTAGAGTTGTGGTGCTTTAAGTTTTAATTCTCCGGATTCACAGTTGGTGTTCTCAGTCTGTTCACTTCAACTCACATGCTTGAAACTTGCTTTTTTTCCACCTCTCTGTCACAGTTTTCTCCACACTAATTATCTCTTCGTGCTGCAGTAGGTTTCCTTTGCTAAACTTACTCTACACCTGTCTCATCCCGTCACACGCATCATGTAAAATTATCGCATTATGTCAGTTTATAAATTCAACAAAAAAAACTCAACACACACGCACGCACGCCTCCTCCTCTTTGACCTCCTCACCAGTCCTCCTCATCGGGTCACATTCAGAGAGGGATCGGTAAGCAACGCAGCAGAGGATTGTGGGAAACCGTGGAGAGGCCAATGAGAGCCCTCCAGACGGATCGCTGCTGGGCATCGCCACCCACCTATGACTGCTCTCCAGCCGTCGCCGTGGCAACAGCGGCGCTTGATGGGAGAAGATCCTACTTTCTGAAAGAGGAGTGTGTTTATTTAAATCTTGAAAGCCGAACCCTCTCACTGTTGACCTTGATACTTGATAAAGGGAAGAAGCGCGTGTCATGACCTCGGAGTTAGAATAAAGTTGGAAGGAAAAAGAAATCAATACTGGCATGAACACCGTATTGATTTCTTTTTTCTTCAAATTTTTAAAATAATCTTGGAAACAGGACGGATTCTGGGTTGCAGCATTCAACAGTATAATGTCTTTAAATGTAAAGTTTGAGACATTTTTCTTTTGCACTGTATGGGTGAGTGAGAAAAGATGCACTGATATGTGTGTTTAAGAGAGGTAAAGAGGAGCGATCGGCGTGGGCTGTTCATGTTTATTCATAGCAGTGCTGATCTCTTCACAGGTTTGTCTACCATTTGCTCTTTTCTCCCATCCTCCCCTCCCCGTCTGTCCCTCTCTATATATCTTCATCATCATCATATCCTTTTTATTTCTCTCTCTCGCTCGGTTAAGTCAAAGCGACTGCAAAATTATCTTCCCGTCGTTCGTCTCCGACTCTGCTGTTCTCTCTTCACACGTATACAGGTGTGGGTAGCTCAACAGGAGGGGGAGTTGCACAGAGTCGTGACTGGCGTGGAGTTGACTTTGTGAGACGAGTGAATGTAATCTTAAAGGATCCTTAGAAAAATAGCAGCAGCTGTAATTTGTTTTAAGGGTCAGATTTTCTTTCACGGCACAAAAGTGCTTTCCACAATCTCGACTATTAGTATGATATAATGGCAGACGGAAAAATCATTTCCAGTGTCAGAGGGATAAAAATAACACTAATAGCAACATTAGCTACTAATTTGCAGCAACAGGCTTTCATTTGTTCAGAGTACCACACCAGAGTGGTACATGTTGCACCTTTAAGCTGCTTGACTGCAAATCAGAAGGACGTCTGCGCTCTCCGAGTGCCATTCTAGTTCAACATACTTTTGTGTGAACAAACAATTGTACGAATGGCGTGTAGCCATGGTAACCCATGACCAACCTCATGTGACTAAAACGACGGTGTATGAGAATCAAAGTCTGAATTAATCTAAAATATATATTATTATATTATTTATACTTGCAGTTAAATTGAAGTGTTATTGACGTTACAGAGCTGTCCGTCAAAGTCTGTTATGAACGTTGTCGTCAATACTGCATTGCATTGTGGGATATTTATGCCGCCGTAGTGTCCAGCATTGCATACTATAATATTTCCCCAGAAATAGTATGTCATTTATTCACTATTGGTTTCATACTAGGGTTTTGGACATACTAAAAATCTCACATACTCTTGTTAGTGTGGAATTTTGGACGCAGATTTGATGTCCACTGTGGATCACACAACTCAAGGAGGTTCCAAGACTCATCAGATTACTACAATGTTCGGAAATGAATAAAAGCCAGAGCAGAACACAGGTTTACAAGATGCGTAGCTATGAAGTAAATAAACTAAATGTATTTCTACATGCATGCATTCTGTACGAAGCACTTCACTACGTCAGACTCACTCGAGCACTTCAACACTTGATCCTGTAGATTCACTCAGCTTTCTGACAACTTACTGACTTATTCATCTTTGGTCGTTTACATGATAAAAACCAACCGTTCATTCATCTGACACCGCAGACTCTCCCTGTTTGTTAGGTAATGTGCCACAGCCTCAACGCCCCGGCATCAGACCTGATCTGAAAACAGCTAGCCGAGCAGCCTTTCTTCTTCTTCATCACCTGCCTCCTCCTCCTCCTCCTCCTCCGCCTCCCTTTCCCTCCTCTTCACCACTTCCGCCCACGCTCAGCTTTTGTTGACTCTTGTCCTAAGTACTTGTGTGTTGGTGTGCCATTTTACCATATTTCCTCCCCTATTTTACTTTGACATATTTTGCAGCGTTCATGCTCTAAAAGGCTTCTCGCAGGTACAGGAGGGGGATCTGCTGCCATGTTACATTTTGACAAATATGTTAATTATCGTCCTTAAAGAAGCGAGAAATAGCTGCTTAGATTTGGTTCACCGGCAGTCTAAATATATGTGATTTAGATGCAAATATACACTAGGAGTGGGTGTATCTCTCCTCGCCCTGTTTGGGAAAACAAAAGAGGTGTTGGCAGGGTTTGAAAGTTTAAATTGTGATCCATAACATGTTGCTGATGGGATGAATTGCATTAATGTAATATTTCGGTTACTTTTAGTTTGCAGAATTGTCACTAATAACTAGATTTTTTTTTTTTCTCATTGTGAATTCTCCGTGCACGCCAACAATGGATCTTTTTTTTTAATTGGAATTTAATTTCTCTATCTGTGTTGCGTTTGGCAGCCTTTTTCTCAGCGATTGCAGCAAAGCAGACTGCGTGCAGGAATTAACCAACCAATTTCTGTAAAGCACAAACACACTCTCTTCTCATCAGCGGGAATTCACACTTTGACTGTTGCCATGGCTCTGCGAATCTGCCGATGTCTATCTGTCAAGGCCAGAGTGTTTGACAAAGATATTGTCTGGAACGATGATTCACTTTGCACTCAATAGCCAGGATGTGTGTGTGTGTGCCAGAACATGGTTTGTGTTTGTCCACCCCGTCAAGGGAAACCAGCATATGAAAGTTCAACACAATGTCTTTCTCGACAAGCAAGAGCTCCAATAAAAAAGGATTATCTGCCTTCAAAGTTCTGTGATTCCGACTGTTCATCAAGGTTACCAGTCAATACAGATAATTCATAATATATATCTTGAAACTGCGGCGATAGTGCAGCAATCTTTCAGCCTGACTCCGGTGTTAAAAGTTAAAACTGACATCCTCGGATTCATGTCGAGAAATCTCGCTGGCAGATATGAAATGTAGCGTTCCTCGTCTTTGTTGTAGAGGAGGCAATGTGGCCGCTCTTTGCCAGAAGACGCCCACGCGCTCCATGTGTTCTTGTTCGCTTCTCTTGCACACGAGACGCGCACAGAAATGCTTCAATATACATGAAAATTCATGCTCGGCACAGAGATGAATCTGTCTCCATAGTAAATACTTACCTATTTATTTATCTAACTAGATTTCTCTCAGAGTCAGATTTTCCCTGATATTCTTTGGGGGGAAAAAAGAAGAATTATTAAAGTAGCAACACTTTCACTATTTCCTTTTTATTGAATGATGAAAAATTAATAAAAATATCATGAAGTGAATGAGGAATGGCACACACGGAAATTATTAAATGGTAAGTAGCTTCAGTCCTTGACTGAGACACATTTCTAAAGACTAGATCCTCATTTTAAATGCATGAACGCCAGGTCGTGATCTTTTGTCCCAAAAAACATCACAATAAATTCTTCCCCTTGCGCTGCTTTCATCAATTATTATTTATGTTCATGTCGAGTGTTTTCAGAGCTAAGTGCCTCGGTCCACGCAGGCTATCAGCACTGCACATCTAAATTGTTTGCTGCTTTTCAATTAACTCATTTATGCACTTAAGCATTTTTTATTTTTAGCCACTCGAATCCAATTAAAAGCAGAATTGTCCTACCTGTATCTCAGCACACGTTCCCTGGGGCTTATTTGCCCTAGGTGGATGGCAAACTCCAATATATCTGTGCTGCACAGTGTTCTGTTCTAATTTTGGTTAAAGTTTTTCATCATTTACTCGGCTCCTCTTTCTCCAACATCCAACGTTAAAAACATCACATCCCGTGCTTTTGGGAGATTTACTCCCGTCTAATCAGATATGATTAACACATGATACACACTTCATAATCACACGATATGGATTACCTCCAGCAGTAGATGCATATTAAGAAGAATAACAGAAACTCTTTATAAGCCCCAATAAAACTAAAACATGACTTAACCTCATTGTTTTGGATGTAAAAAAGGATTTAAATTAAATCCAGGAAGACAGAACATCTTCATACTCTAACAGATGGTGTACTGTAAATTAAAAGCACCACCAAGAAACATACAAAAAAAAAGTACAAATTTACATAAAAACTGCCTTTCTCTCCCCAACTGGTACTCTGTATCTCTGTACCCTGCAAACAAAACATCAAATTATGGAAGACGGTTGCTCATAAAATGCTGCTTCGTTGTGACTTTACGCGAGGGGTGACCCAACCCGAGCCCCAATCCAAGGGCGTCAAATACCGAGGCTTTGTCATGGCCATCGTGCCGCACAAGGCACCCTTTAGCGCACGTATGAAACAACGTAAACAAAAAAACAGTTATTCATTTCCATTTTTAAAAATCCACAGGGAGCCACTGGAGAGGGGCTCCGGAGCTGCAGGTTGCTGACCCCGGTATAGACGGAAGAGACAAAACAAAAAGTAAAAAATACAATATTTCAAAAATGGCAGTGGTAAATGAGGTGGTTTAAATGGGAATGTAGGAGCGGGGGAGAATATGCATCCTGCTGTTGTTTCCTGCTTCTTAGCTCCACCTCTGTGTGCATCTACGCTACAGCTTTAGCTTCATCCGCCCGATTCCTACACCCAGTGTGAGAAAAGAACTGCTTCGTCTGAGAAGACGAACAGAACCTGTGATCTGCCATCGATTGCAACGGCTCAATCTAGGAAAAACGCAGGTGATGGCCAACAGTTGGAGACAGATGAAAAGATTTCAAAGCTCTGGGGCATAATTAAAGACACATTTCTCTGCAGAGAACAAAAAAAAAAGGATTCGACTGATCTTATTTATTTACCAGAGAGCGCATGTTTGAAACCGCTTCCTCCGAGGTCAGCTATCATTTATTCAGCATGACTCATTTGCCTAAAGCGCAAATTCCTTGAAAGTATGAACTCATGGTAAAATGTTACTGCTCTCACACTCGCACCCCCACAATCCTGCTGCTGGTTAGCCCACACACACACACACACACACACGCACGCATGCATGCACGTGCAGATACATACACGCACACACCTACACAAACATGCAGACTGCGTGTGGAAGCGAATGTTGTTCATGCATGTCTAGTGGAGTTGAGCTATGTGGAGAGGATCTTTGATCTCAGTCAGGCAGCCAACCAGCTTCTCCACTATTTGCATTTCGTCTCCTGGGTCTGTTGGCTTCTTGGCCCCTCACCAGCTTCAGATGCAGGTTACAGAGGTAGCCAGAGGGAGATTCCCACACATTCCTGTTTGCGCGAGTGTGTGTTTAAGGTTGTGTGTGTGTGTTTTTGTGCATGCACGAGCCTGTGTTGTTGCAGGCTAAGAATATATAGCTTTGTGTGTGTAAGAGAGAGAGGAGAAAGAGGCCAAGCGAGAGTACCTGGGCCAGCATCAAAGTACAGCAGCCTGACAGAGAGAAAGAGTGAGTGAGAGGAGAGCGGAGAGGGAAATATAGCGAGAGGGAAAGAGAATAAGATACGAACAGAAAGAGAGTGGACGAGTGAGAGGGAGAAAAGAGAGCGAGGCCTCTCCAGGAGGTCACTGAGTTTCTGGATCTCCGCTCCTTTTGTCCCACAGCACATTCCATAGCAACAATCTGACCAGTCAGCCAGGGAGCCGCAAAAATGAAAAGAAATATAGTGGGGTAAAAAAAAAAAAAAAAGCCTACCTCAGACTGGTATAGAAACACATGCAGAGGAGTTATTCTGCAGCACAGATTTGGTTTTACTTCCCAAAAGGCCACAAAACAAATGATCCTAATCTGACTTGTGTCTATACATGCCAACCTTGAGACCTTAAAAATAGGAGGATTTTGAAACCATTGTATTGTTGTCCAGGAGGAAACAGTAGAGATTATACACGCTGTAAAGTGCCAGAAACAGGTTGAGATAACGAAAAGAGAAAAAAAAGGTGTGAACATTTGTCATAAATCGGGAGAAATAATGGAGAAAGGAAGGAAGGAAGAGGAAACCGGGAGACGGCAATGAAAAAACGTGAGTCTCCCGGGAAAATTGGGAGGGTTGGCAAGTATGCTTGTGCCTTGAAAGGATTAAAGGTTGTTCTTACCTGATATTAACTGTTCACTAGTAGTGAAGTCATTTTCTTACGGAGTTCTTCTACCTAAGAATAAAACATAAAACAGAATAAAAATCCACCATCTGGTTTATATTACAGGATGAAGGAGCATTATGTACAGTATATAAAGGGTTAAATCGTTGCTTTGATTGACACTGATTGGATGGATTTAGTGGTTATTTCTTCTTTGGGTGTTTGGGTGGAGAGTACACCTGTAAACCGCTAACAACCACTATTATTACACGGCTTTGTTGAATACTTGATTCTGATTGGTCAGTCACAGCGTTCTACGGTCTGTTATTTCTTTATAGCAGACCGTTGCTATGTATAACAGACCGTTGCTATGCGCACCGTTCTGATGTCGGACTCTGGTGGACCGCTTTTGTGTCAAATTATTGATTTTTTTAAATCAGTAGCCGTGAAATAAGCGTCATAATGTACAGTTAGCAGGTCATTGTTGTTAAATAAACCCCTTCGGGGCGATGAGAGACCCCTCCGCTTCCCCTCGTCATCACCCTGTTGGGGTTTATTTCACAACAATGACCTGTACATGACTGTACATTATCCCTTACAGAATACCTCAGCTTAATTGATATAATTTTGGATATTGTTTGATTGACATAATTACTGTATCCTATTATAAGAAGGAAAGTATACTTTATAAATCCCGCAAGGGGGAATTACATTTTTTGACTCTGTTGTTATATACTGTATATTCACACACATAGGCCCAAATACACACATGCACAAACAGGACTTCCTCTTCCATGGACTGGTCACTTTATAGTCCGATTAGCTACTTGAGACACAAGAATGGAGTTGAGAAACGACGTCTATGACTGGATTGTTTCACAAATAGATGGGTTTACAAGCTAATTTTAAGCTAATAGGCAACTCTCCAGCTACCAGTCCACACTCTGTACTTGGTTCGTGCAGGGACTTGAACCTGCAACCTCCCGGTTCCCAAAGACAAGTCCCCACGGACTGAGCTACAGCCGCCCAAAAAAAGCTGCTGCAGGCACTTTAACATGGACACCAGCTCCAACCTTTAATACTCACATTAAGTGATATCAAGCTCATTCACCTTATCTTCTTATCATATGATCCCTTTAAACTAGGGCTGTCAATCGATAAAGATATATGCAAATTAATCACACATTTTTTATCTGTTCAAAATGTACCTTAAAGGGAGATTTGTGAAGTATTTAATAACATGGGAGAGGGCAAATATGCTGCTTTATGCAAATGTATGTATATATTTATTATTGGAAATCAATTAACAACACAAAACAATGACAAATATTGTCCAGAAACCCTCACAGGTACTGCATTTAGCATAACAAATATGCTCAAATCATAACATGGCAAACTGCAGCCCAACAGGCAACAACAGCTGTCAGTGTGTCAGTGTGCTGACTTGACTATGACTTGCCCCAAACTGCATGTGATTATCATAAAGTGGGCATGTCTGTAAAGGGGAGACTCGTGGGTACCCATAGAACCCATCTTCATTCACATATCTTGAGGTCAGAGGTCAAGGGGACCCCTTTGAGAATGGCAACGCAATTTTGAAGCATTATTTAACCTC
>CAKAKR010003853.1:3384-14154 GCA_916700685.1 Adelosebastes latens | reverse complement strand
CCTTCCAGAGGAGAAAACATGATAAAGTGCCCTCTTGGGTGCCCTTCCAGAGGAGAAAACGTGATAAAGTACCCTCTTGGGTGCCCTCCAGTGGAGAAAACACAATAAAGTGCCCTCTAGGGTGCCCTTCCAGTGGAGAAAACTTTATGTGTGCTGGAGTCCGCCACTGACCGGTGACATGAAGGTCATTTACCTGCTGCACAGCTGATGTGTTCAGGGATCTAATTTTGTATCTTTTGTCCATCAGAGGGCATTGTTCCCGGCAGACCTCTTGAGCTGCAGGTGACAGAGGCAACCAAGAACTATGTGGTGCTGAGCTGGAAGCCGCCTGGAGAGAAAGGCCTTGAGGGAGTCATGTACTATGTGGAAAAGGTAAATTATTTAACAACATGTTCTCACTTGTTACCTGTTAAAGGACAAATCCACACTAAACACCTTGTACACTTGTTTGTCAGTGTGTCTCGGGCACAGACAGCTGGCAGAGGGTGAACACGGAGATCCCAGTCAAGTCTCCTCGTTTTGCGCTGTTTGATCTCGCCGAGGGGAAATCCTACAGCTTCCGCGTCCGCTGCTGCAACTCTGCCGGTGTCGGCGAGCCATCTAACCCAACGGAGGCCACCACCGTCGGCGACAAGCTTGGTCAGGAAACAAACAAACATACATGCATCATAATGGCAGCAATGTCACAGTTTATGACCCGAAATGTTCTGGTCCATAGATATCCCATCTGCCCCAAGCAAAGTTGTCCCCACCAACAACACAGACACATCAGTCGTTGTGTCTTGGCAAGCGTCCAGTGACGCCAAAGAGTTGGTGGGATACTACATTGAGGCGAGCATTGTGGGTAGCAAAGTGTGGGAGCCATGCAACAACAAGCCTGTAAATGTTACCAGGTAAACTGACTCCTCTTTCTTTTTAACCTCTATAATACATTTGTTTTATATATATATATAAATGCATTGCCACCATCACATCTGCAGGTTCATCTGCCACGGTCTGATGACGGGAGAGAAATACGTGTTCAGGGTGAGGGCAGTGAACGCAGCAGGGCTCAGCCAGTTCTCCCCGGAGTCTGAGCCTGTGGAGGTAAAGGCAGCTATTGGTGAGTAAAACTGAGGGTTTCAATACAAGAAGCTAATGCAGGAGTCAGAGGATACTGAGAATTATAGATTATTATCCTGTTGTTTGTATATTAGCTCACAATAAAGGACAAATCCACCGTAAAGAAATCCCTTTAATAATGTTTAAAAATCAGCTGTTGGTGTTGCAGCGTGCATTTCTGAAGTCATCATTCATGGATTAACACAGACAATTATGTTAGGATATATTATGTAAAAAAACTTCTATGATATTTAATTTCATAAGAAACATTTACGCTATCTGTGTAAAGGTAATTTTAATGAAAAAAAAAACCCAGAAGAGCTTCCTTCTAGACTATTTTACAGTAACGTTTGACAATCATAGTGAGAAAACATCATTGCAGATGCAACACTCATGAAAGCATTTTCCACAAGGTTATACAGAATACAATGCAGCCTAATAGGGCTCTCGCAATATACCGGTATTGACGATAACCATGATATCTAATAATGAAATATTGGTATTATGTTGATAATACACATATGATAATAGCGTGTAAAAAATTCAACACCTCTTAAATGGTTACAGACTCTCTCCAGCTCCCTAAAGTCGTATTTTGACTGTAATTTATTTGCAAAAAAAAGAGAGAAAACGCACATTAAATAAAGCAAAAGATGAATTTGACTGCATTATTTTTTAAATATAATATCGTTATTGTGAATTCTTTTGGCCACGATATTTGTGCAGTGAAAATGTGATATTGTGACAGCCCCCATTACTTTCTTTAATAATTTAAACAGGACAGCTTTAGAAAAAGCTAAATTAGAAAAATATAATTTCTTGATTTTAGCATATATAAAAGACACTTCAAAAGGTATTCTGGGAAATGTAGGAAACCAGAGACTGAAACCTGAAGTAGAGGTAGATGAAGCAGGTTTAGGTGAGCTCAATAAAAAGAGGACGTTTCTCCACAAGATGACTCCTGAAATGCCCCGAACACCAAAGTATGATGATCGGTTTAACCCCTTAAAAACCCACCTTCCGGCTGGCGGGTTCGGGTTTAGGGTTAGATATTTTGAGTGATGGTAAAAGGTTTTATAGTCATCACATGCTTCAGTATGTTTTCCAGGCTCACAGATATGAGTAAAAGCCATTGACACTAATGAATTTTGATGACTATAAAACCTTTTACCATCATTCAAAACATTGTTGAACATCATCTAACCCGCCGACGGGTATGTAGGTTTTAATGGGTTAAATATTGGGTGGAATTGTCCTATGTCTATATTTTTTGTTTAAAAAAGAACGTTATAAAAGACGTGCAAGATTTGTCATTTTAACATGATGTTGTCTTTTGAGACATGTCTTCAGTTTTTTACATCATCAGCATCTACTCCCCCACACTTTCTCCACCATGGTTCCACACTGTGTCACCCTGTCACGTTATTCTGCACTGTTATGTGCCCCCACCCACCACCACCCAGCACCACCCTGTCCAGCCACATCCACCCTCCCTCCTCCTCCTCCTCCTCCTCTTCCTCCTCCCTGCTCAGCCTGAGGCGGGGTCAGGACTTGTAGACTTCCTCTAATTTGGGTCCGTGCGATCCAATTCAGCGGTTGTTACAAATCAGCTCAATGTCATACACCACCACCATCCCCCATTTCCCTCACCTTTCCTGGGCAAAAGTTTTGTGGGCAACCACACATGGTGCTAAAGGTAGCGACACACACACCTCTCCACCGGTACCTTTAAACTGCTTTCTCTGTCTCAACTTCTCCTAGCAACTAACCCGGTAGTGGTTCTGTTCAATAGTTAACTGAATTTTAATGACTAGATTATAAATCATCTATGAAATCTGAGACATGAACAAAAATCCTTTCCTACTGTAGATCTAACGATCACTTTACACACACTAGGCTGGACAATATGGCTCAGTATTTTTACAATAATGATTTATATCACAATATGGAAAATGTCTGCAAAATCACAAAAAGGAATCAAACTTTTTTTCCGTTAGAAAAAAACCTGTACACATGTAAAACATGATCCCTAATGACTTGTTTTATTAGTTTAAAATCGAATTTAGAATCATTAAAGGATAACTTTGGTATTTTTCAACTCTATTTTCCCATGTTTTTTGTGTCTATCTGACGAATGGGGACAACAATTTTTTAAATTTGTCCAATATTGAGCGAGAACGCTGTAACGAGGGCAAGTGAGCCGGGTCATTGTGATGTTACGTTCACTAAAAGTGGTTGTTTTTTGCCACTGACAGGCTCACATTGTTATTATAAGTGTCTGACAACATTATGGAAAGGACCCTACAGAGAAATACCTTACCTTTCAATTGATCCGGTCTGTTTCTTATTGTGTCCATGTCCCGCTTAAGGAGAAGACGTAAATGACGGTGCCAGCTTGCCCCAATAGCACCATATTGCAGCCTGTGAGCAGTGTTCTCCCTCAATACTGGACCAATTTCAGAAATTGTTGTCCCGATTAGTCAGTTGGATACAAAAACATGGAGAAAATAGGGTCAAGGTTGAAAAATACAGAATTTATTGACTTTTGTTTCAATAAATAATAATATTGAATTGGAGCACATACTATGTAATACAGACCAATCCTGCTGCTGTGATAATTGTCAGAGACACTCTTTCTGATCTCCTGCATGTGTTCCCTAAAGTCTGTCTGCATTGCCTTTGTGGATGTCACTCATTCTTCTGAACAGCATGCTCTGTTTTCCCTTATGAAACACACTCACTTAGTACATTATTAGTAAAAATGCCAATGCATTTCTCTGCAGGAAGACGTGCTGGTAATGTTCTCAAGAAAAACAATAATGTTTACTTTGTTAAAGGACCAGTGTGTAGCATTTCGGGGGATCTACTGGCAGAAAGGGAATATAAGATGAATAGCTATGTTTTCTTTAGTGTATAATCACCTTAAGAATCGTTGCGTTTTCGTTATCTTAGAATGAGCTGTTATATCTACATACGGAGCGGGTCCTCTTCACGGAGTCCGCCATGTTTCTATTGCAGACCAGAACGGACAAACCAAACACTGGCTCTAGATAGGGACATTCACCTTTTTGCCTCGGCCACCGTAGTTCTCCTACACGCTTATCACACGGGAGAAGTTTCGGTTCGTTGCAATCTGCAACCTCACCGCTAGATGCCGCCAGATCCTACACACTGCAACTTTAAATTACAAATAATGGAATGGGATGTTATACTTCTCAGTTCATTTCATACAAGAAAAGTTACAGCTCAAACTTCTTATGAGAAATAGTAAACAGTTTAAAACAATTAAATAATTACTTATGAATTAGATCATTCAATCTCAACACACCATCTATTTAATTTTAAGAGGTGATGAAATCCATTGGCATTGTTACTAAAGTACAGTGTTTTTTCATAGAGGGTTGGTGCAAAGCCTGCACACCCACAGTCATTGCCTGTTGTACTTCACACGCCTGCATGCTCTCATAATCCTAGATGAAGACTACTCACCTCCTCACATGGATGTCACTTGTTGGTCATCTTGTCTTCATTTTTCACTCCCTGTCAGATGAAGACATTTTACTGTATTTGACATAGACTGATGTACTGTTGGATGTTGTGTGATTGAGATTAGCTGAGACTTGTGAACTTTTGCCTGTTTCTTAAAAAAGACTCTTTTGCTCTTCTCTGCTAACTCCTGTAGGGGGCGGCATCCCTCATGGTGTGTTGCCGGAGATGGGGCCGGGGGGTAACGCGGGCCAACTAACCGAGCACAGGCCACGCTGGACGGGCACGCATGAAACTGTCCAGTCCCCCCCTGACACTATGCAAAAGCGCAATAAAGCTCAGGCTGACACTGAAGCCAGGCAGGGGGTCCTCGCACAGCCCGACCCCGTGGAGAGTAAACGCAAGGGGGGCAAGAGAGGCAGTGTGTCCTGGGCCCCTGACCTGACAAAAGACCTGATCTCAGAGTCTGTGTCAGACTCAGTTTCTGACTCACTAACTGACGTAGCCAGAGCTGCACACGTAGACCCCGTCACTGCTGTCAATGAGCCTGAGGCCCAACAGGCACGTAAGTTCTCTGTAGATGCTTCTACTAATCGGGAGACAGCGAGGCCCAGGAGAGGGTCGGAAGGTGAGCACCGGCCACAGATGGAAAGCTTTTCATCCAACACTGTCAAGTCAAACTGAAGGAAATTAAGCTTTATAAATATTAATAAATTGCAATTAAGAAAATAATATAAATAGAAAAATAGAAAATAAATAAATCCGAAAGTAATTGTAAATTAATAAGTCCACTAGCAAAACTGAGTGCTCAGGAAGTAAACCGGATGGAACTAATTCATTAATCGCCAGAATTTTTTTGGCATTGTACGTTTCTACAAAACACGGAGACGTTGAATGTTGACGTTTCTGACCCAAAACACACAATGCTACAGGGTTAACATTGTGAAACGATTGGTTAGGTTTAGGCAATAAAACTTCTTGGTTAAGGTAGAAAAAAGATCATGGTTTGTTTTAAAATAATAATGTAACAACGCAATGCAACAATATAACGCAACAACGTAGCGCAACAACATAAAGCAACAACATAACGCAACAACCGTAACAATGTTACTAGTGTAAATAAATAACAACCGCCCTTAACGGACTTTGTTAAGTAACATTATGTTACAAGCATAAAGTCAACGTTAAGTTTTGGTTTCACACGGGACACAAACAGCGGCCTTCTGGGTAAAAGTCCTGTGTTTTTTTTACTCATCCAAAACCACCATTCACCACCCCCTCTTAGTGAACTTTTTTGCTTGTTTTACTCGTTATTTACTTTCAATAACAGTCACTTGCTCTGACCGAATGCAAAAACGTCGACATTCAACGTATCCGTGGTTTGCAGAAACATTCGATGACAACATTTTTTCCTGGCCACTGGGCTGTTTCGTCAACTCCAAAACAAACAACAAAACATAAATTTTCCCCCACTTAGCATCCATGAAAATATCCTACCCTGACTTTACCAAGTGATAAAAGAAAGATTTCCCTTCTTCTACTTTTACATTCACATGCTTTTGACATATAATAATCAATAAACAGTTGGTGAAGTTCTCTGGTATTCTTCTCTTTAAGGTAAGTCACTGTAAAACACCACCAACCTTTAACTCAACACAGTCACGCTTGTCAATAGTTTTCCTGGCCACCACTTTCCCACAACCTCCTCACTGGGTGGCACAACATCAGTCACCTGGCACCTCAGGACCTGCCATCACATTCAGTACCCAGAGCACTTTAACTCACACACACACACACATACACACACAAGTATGTCATGGCAGGAGCCGGCTAATCACACCCTGTACTTGAAAAGTGGGTCATCCAACCAACACAAGAGCAGGACACTTGTGACCTGAGACCTTTTTGGTAGCGCACTATGTACTCCTTCAGATGTCCAACTCTCCGACACTTTCACCAACTTCTCACCCCTAAATAGGGGAGAGTATCAAGTTCACGTTGTGTACGTCAGGTCAATTTATTATCACCATGTTACATGATCCTGCTTTTGGAGAGACCTTTTGCTCCTTCATCCAGACCAAGTACCAGGAATCACTGTGTCCTCTGTTGTGTCATTTCTTACTACAAATTTCATGTATTATATAACTATTTTCCAATTAATAGTATAAAGAAATAGTTTGACATTTTTAGAATTAGGCTTATTCACTTTCTTACTGAGAGTTAGATGATGACCCGCTAGATGGTTTGTTACACAGAACCATCTGAGAAGCCGTCATTGGAAACTGTTTGGAAAAGGGCAGGTCATAATACAAAAGCCTGATATAAAAGGTTGAAGGTGCAATTGTGTCGTGGGATTGACGATATTCTGTTACAGCAGGTATTCACCTACTATTGTCTTTAAACTTTTACACATTCCAGTGGTGATTTCAGTGATGTTTTGGCCATGGAAGAAGTTGTGATGCAGCCAATACCTGCTGTAAACAGTAACGTTTTCAGTAATGGGACACTGAAGCTCAACAGCATCAACAAAGCTTCAATAAACTCATGAAATTCATTTTTACAAGAATTTCAACGATCAACGATTATAAATTAGAGCAGCTGGCCGGGAGGTGTAAAAAACAAGTTTGAGAATTGAAAGTATCACCTCATTGTAGTGCTTCAGTTTCCCATTACGTCACCGCGTTGAGGCATTATGGTGTTAATTTATGTTTTCTGTCATCTCAGCCTCCCCTGCTCCACCCTATGGCATCTCTGTCCTGGAGTGTGTGTGCGACTCCATGGTGCTGGCCTGGAAACAGCCAAACTTCGTCGGCGGTGCTGACATCACCGGCTACTTCGTGGATTACCGTGAGGTCATCGATGGCGTGCCGGGGAAATGGCACGAGGCCAACGTCAGGGCTATCAGCGAGAGGGCCTACAGGGTGAGTTATTCCTCAACCTAAATACAGGGTTCAGATGATGTAGATTTTAAAGGACTCTTCCAGAAGTAAGGCTTTGTCTTTGTGTCCCTTTGTCTGCAGGTGTCCGACCTGAAGGAGAACAAGAAGTACCAGTTCCAGGTGCGAGCAGCCAACATGGCAGGTGTCGGCATCCCTTCACTGCCCAGTGACACCTTCCTGTGCGAGGAGTGGACCATCGCCGTGCCAGGTCGGTTAGAGCTCCTATTGAACCCACTGAGAGGATGCTGTCATCAACAGCACACCCTTTGTAGAACATTAATAGAACAAAAAAAGGCCCAAACACACAGATTTTTATGCCTCCAAGCCGGCGACAGCCATGGCAGGAGGCATTATATTTTCAGGTTGTTTGTCCGACCGTCCGTCTGACCCATTCGGTGAACGCGATAGCTAATTTCTTCAAATTTTGCATGAATGTCCACTTGGACTCAAGGATGAACTGATTCGATTTTGGATGTCAAAGACCAAGGTCACTACGACCTCACATCCATTCTAGTTTTGCCCAAGTGTGTATCTCCAATGTGTTTCTGTTTTGGACTACAGGACCTCCTCATGACCTGCAGACAAGAGAGGTGCGAAACAACTCCCTGGTGTTGCTATGGAGACCACCTGTGTACCAGGGCCGCGATCCGGTCAACGGGTTCTACGTGGACATCAAGGAAGCGGACGCACCAGCGGAGGCGTGGAGAGGAATCAACACCAAGGCTACGGAGAAGAAATACATGAAGGTCGCCGTCGTCGTCTGGTTGAGTGCTTCTTCTTCATTTACATGTGTGACAGCAGCTGGTGTGTAAATCTGATTATTTTCATTTTGCAGATTAACAATCTGAAGGAAGGCGAGACGTTTGTGTTCCGTGTGCGCGCTCAGAATAACGCCGGTGTTGGTCAAACCTCAGACGTGACAGAGCCGGTCCTGGCTGTCACCAAACCAGGTAGGAGAAACGTTTGATTGGGATGAACCGCTGGAGACGAGCTCATTGTTTCAACACCGTCTCTGGGTTTCAGGCACCAAGGAGATGGTGGTGGATGTTGATGATGACGGCATCATCTCCCTGAACTTCGAGTGCGGCAACATGACCCCCGACTCCAAATTTGTGTGGTCCAAGAATTACGAGGACATCACAGACTCACCTCGCCTGACAACAGAGACCAAGGGAAACAAGTGAGAGGACTTTTTAAGCTCAGACTCAGTTCATCAACACGACATCACTCAGTAATCTAACTTATTACTTCTATTTCCCTGCAGATCCAAAACTGTTTTCAACACTCCTGGGGAGGAGGACATTGGCATCTACTCATGTCTCGTCACCCACACTGATGGTGCTTCATCCAGCTACACTCTCTCTGAGGAAGGTGGGTCACAAAAGTCACACATTTCAAGAAGTTAATCAAATAAAATGACTTTCTGCTCTATTTATGCATCTCTTTCTCATGTCTTTGTCAGAGTTGAAGAAGCTGCTGGAGGTCAGTCATGACCATAAATTCCCCAGTGAGTGCATCGGCGTGTAATCACAGCAGTTTTTATGTCAGTACATCATGAACTGGACTGTTTCTTTGAGCTGGCTCTCACTCTTTCTTCAAATTAGTTATTCCCCTGAAGTCAGAGTTGGCTGTGGAGCTGCTTGAGAAGGGCAAAGTTCGCTTCTGGCTGCAGGCGGACAAGATGTCACCCAACGGCAAAGTCGACTACATCTTCAATGATAACGCTCTCTCTCAGGGGGATGTCAGTAAACTATTTATATTCTTATTATATCTAGGAATTTTAAGTAGATGAGAAAAGTTTAAAATGTGTCTTTGTTTTGTAGAAATACAAGATGAACTTCGACAAGAACACCGGTGTGATTGAGATGATCATGGAGTCTCTGACTCCGGCAGATGAGGGCACCTTCACCTTCCAGTTGCAGGATGGGAAAGCTACCAACCAGAGCAGCTTGGTGCTGATAGGAGACGGTACGTTCAGTCAAACGATGAAATCCTGAAGATGATCCGGATCACAAATTCTATTAAGCTGACCTTCAGTGAGAGTTTTGTTTAGTTTAGAGGATAAAACCTGTAGAGAATCAGTGGATACTTAACTTCTGGTATTGAAATATAAGCTCCTCTTCATATGAGTGGAAACGTATCTTGCTTAATGTAACATTATCTAAAAGACCTTTATTTCAATACATGACTTCTATTAGGGATGCCCCTCTGTACTCGATTAGTTCATTAATTGATCACTTTGGTTTTTGTCGACTATGATTTCTTTAGTCGATGACTTATTTCCAAGAACATTTCTGGATTTAAGATTTTTTTGGTCGAGGACAGCCTTAACTTCTATTATACATTTTTCATTATTATAACCACGTTTTTTTGAGTTTACTTAATTATACTGCAACAGAAGACAAGACAGATTATTTTTCTTCCTATATAGGGAAGGGTTTTTGTATATATAAATGAAAATTAAAAATAGGGTTACTTTTATGACGATTGGGTCAGTTCTGGGCTCTGATTGGGCGTCTTTTTGTCAGTCCAATCAGGCAACACTGATCCCAAACTACATTCATGTTATCACATAATTTAAGCAGACACGTATCACATGGTTTGATACCATGGTTAGATTAAGTGTACATAGTAAACATTGTAACATTGTAAATTATTTTTATTTGCAGTGTTCAAGGAGCTGCAGAAGGAATCAGAGTTCCAGATGAAAGAATGGGTCAGAAAGCAAGGTACGGGATACTCACTATCATGAGAAGTGTAGTCCTAAATACTCATGTATTTATTGCTGCATACTCATGTATTACTCATGTATTTAGAGCTGCAACTAACGATTATCATTATTGATTAATCTGCTGTTTATTGTCTTGATTAAACGATTAGTTGTGTTGTCTATAACATGTCAGAAAACACTAAAAAAAGTCCATCTAATTATCCAGAGCCAGAGGTGACATCTTTAAAAAGATATAAAGAGAAAAGCAGAAAAATACTCACTCCTGAGAAGTTCAAACAAGGCTATAATAGTTTTAAATGTTCAATTACTTTTTAATTTATTTTAGTTTTAGTTAGTTTTCAGAGTGTGTTTGCTAGTTTAGTTTACATTTTTCAAAAAGGTTTAGTTTTTATATATTTAGCTTTAGTTTTATAGTAGTTTTAGTTTGGCCAGGTATAATGTCTCAGAAGTATGTAGTTCTACACATACAACGTACATGGATGGAGAACTGTGTAGGAATGGCCATAATATTTT
>CAKAKR010003836.1:0-30205 GCA_916700685.1 Adelosebastes latens | reverse complement strand
TTCTTATATGCGCAAATTATTATTTATAATATACAATATGCACATGCAATACAACCTGCAATATATACATACATATATATATATATATATATATATACATATACATATATACATATATATATATATATATATATATGAAAAAGATGTAATTTCTTCACAGAAACACATCTCTTATATTGGAAACATACTAAACAGGATAAATAATAAAGGGAACATTGTTTTCTCTATTTTAACTTAAGAATTCGCCTCCAAGTATCACATCTTCATTCTGAGCTCAAATCCATGCAAAACTCTAGCTTTCATCACTGAACTTGCTTTAACTGTGTTTCTCTCCCAAAACCACTCAGAAACGCATTTCTCCTCAAGAAACACTCAAAAGTGGATTAATATGAAAAAGATGTAATTTCTTCACAGAAACACATCTCTTGCATTGGAAACATACAAAACAGGATGAATATGAAAGGGAACAGTTTTCCAAAATTTTACATAAAGGTATTTTAGGTTCAATCTGTTGCGCCTCACTTAACTTAGCCTTGAGTTTTATTTAATTTCCATTCCATAAGTTACACATTTCTCCCATTTAAAGTAACCCCGGGTTATTGAACGAGTCAGTAAATCTGTCAGTGTGTGGTCGTGACTGATTTGCCCCTCTGGCAGCTGATATTTACTTGATTATTTGGCTAAACTAGCTTGCTCTGACTAGCTATGCTAGCAAAGTTAGCATGCTAGCTAGTCAACTTGCAGTTAAAAAGTAACTGTCAACTTACCTTTTTCACTTTTTTCACATCATCCTCCATTTCTATGGAAATGTCCTCTTCTTCATAGTCAGTTCGGCGTGGACATCCAGGTGAGACAAGACCATAACTATCTACTGAAGCTTTTAACCAGCACTCATCTGAAAGTAGTTAGCTTAGCTTAGCTTAGCCTAGCCTAGCCTAGCCTAGCATGGGTAAAGTGAAGCCCGAATTTGAGTGAAAGTAGTTAGCTTAGCCTAGCCTAGCCTAGCTTAGCCTAGCCTAGCCTAGCATCGGTAAAGTGAAGCCCGAGTTTGTGAGTGGATAAGCAAAAACGTCCATCCTGATTGTTGCCTTATTCGACAACTATTAAAAACAATAATACCAGTGTGAAACGGTGTGCTTCGGGTGAACGCTAACACAGTTAAATAAATAGTCTGTGTTGAAGAGAAACTCGGATAAAACAAGCAAAACTTTTCAATCGTGCCGCCATTTTGGGGCGTTGAGCTGCGGTTCCAGCATGCTTTGCGCTGCACAAACCAAAACAGCTGCTACTGTTATTATTAGTTAATTACAGTGATGATGACACACACAGAGGAGGAGGCATGAAGAGGTGCTTTACTGTCACTGCACAGGCATCTTCTCAGGTAATATCATAAAAAAAACCTGTAATAAATGCTTTGTTTATTTGTTTTGAAGTTTATAACAGCTTTATGACAACCAAAACAGCTGCGACTGTTATTATTAGTTAATTACAGTGATGACACACACAGAGAGAGAGGAGGAGGCATGAAGAGGTGCTTTACTGTCACTTCACAGGCAGCTTTTCAGGTAATATAATAAAAAAAATTGTAATAAATGCTTTGTGTATTTGTTTTGAAGATTATAACAGCTTTATGACAACTTATAATTTTAAGAAGAGTTTGAAATTCTCATTGGTAAAGCCCCAAATCTCACTTTTTGTTTATCACTTAATAAGTCTATAAACAATAGGCCTACTGCAGTTTTTTTCCACAGCTGACATTTTTACTAATATATATCAGAAAAGGAACAGGTGACTTTCTTTTAAAATATCCCAGTAAGCTTGAACTATAGCAAGCCTAAATGTAATTCAGCTGTTATTAATGTTAAAAATGCAGGTGTTTCACTTAGTAAGAGACCATTTTAAGTCTCTATCTTATAGTCAATATATTGACACTCTGTTTACAGTTGCTGTTTACTAACCCTGTTTTACTAGAACAAGAATGTCAGCAACCTTTACTATCAAAAGAGCCATTTTAGGCAAAAAAGTAAAAATGATATATAAATATATATATATATATATATATAATATTACAAGAATAAAGTCATAACTTTACAAGAAAAAAAGTCGTAATATTACGAGAATAAAGTCATAATATTAGGAGAATATTGTCATAACTTTATGAGAAAAAAAGTTGTAATATTCCGAGAATAAAATCATAACTTGACGAGAAAAAAAGTCGTAATATCCCAAGAATAGTCATAACTTTACGAGAAAAAAGTCGCAATATTACGAGAATAAAGTCATAACTTTACGAGAATAAAGTCGTAATAATACGAGAATAAAGTCGTAGGTTTACGAGAAAAAAAGTTGTAATATTACGAGAATAAAGTCATAACTTTACGAGAAAAAATAATAATATGTCATAATATTATATTATAATATTATGACTTTATTCTCATAATATTACGACTTTTCTTCTCGTAAACCTTTGACTTTATTATCATAATATTCGACTTTATTCTCGAAATCTCAAATTTATTCTTTTTCCTTAATGTGGCCCTAATACTCCGTCGTACCGTTGTACCATAGACCTAAAACAATGATAAATAAAAATGAAAATGTAAACAAAAAAACAGTTATTCATTTCCATTTTTATAAATCCACAGGGAGCCACTGGAGAGGAGCTACAGAGCCGCATGTGGCTCCGGAGCCGCTGGTTGCAGACCCCTGTCCTAGAACAAGAATGTCAGGACAGCAACCGAGAGAGAGGCAGATGAGACAAGTGGAGAAAGACAGAAACATGCATGGAAACAACAAGAGGATATGAAAGTGGAAAAGAGACCAGTCACTCACAACGTTGGCTGCAGGAGTGCCAACAACAGAAGGGTAAGTTCTGCACACGTACAGTAACTTGTCAGTGGTATTTACTATTTAAACCATATCCTATGCACCTGTCTTTATCACCTATAAACCTGTGTATAAAGCAGGTGAAGGGTAAAGGCCCTTTTCACAGCAGACATTTTACATGTCATTGCAGGGTAAACACAGGTGTAATGAATAACATTAATTATGACCCTGCATGCTGGCTCAATGGAATGGCTGTGACACAATAAATAGATTTGGACCATAATTAATTTGATCAATTACACCTGTGTTTACCCTGCTATGACAAAAATGTCAAAATTAGCATTATATTAGGACACATTCACTGTGTGTGGGCTCACATCTTCCACCTTTGCAAGCCATATATCTCATCTGCCTTCATCTGTTGAAATGTGAAACGTGCATGTGAATACAGTACTGATAATATTGCACTTTCAAATACTATATTTATTTTTCTCTTCTGGGATGAACAGTCTGATATATGAATCTACAGTAAGGCTTAAACATTACATTTTCAGCATAATATTTCTCTTTTCATCTAAAAACCAAAACATACAAAAAGAACTGTAGCACCATATGTTATTAATAATATTCATATTGTTCCCAAAAATAGGACATCAGTTTTGCTTTTTTTTTTAAAGAACGGGGATTCCATGAAACAATTTACTTACATTTTATATTTAACAACAACAAAGAAATCATTCCTTATATGTTCTCAGTCACAACGGAGGTTGCATGAGTACGCTTTCATAAAGATGCTACAGATTGTAGCGAAGTTGCTTACTGACATTGTGCCAACTTTTTGGAAATACCCCGGGTAAATCATACAGTCTAGGGAGTATCCTGATAGATTTGTGAAATACACCAACAAGCTAACACAATCTAGAAATTGATTGAATATAAACAAAGCAATATTTCCCAACACCTTTTGATAACAATTTCAAAAATCAGCAGCAATTAATATGACAACCATAGTCGCTTCATTGGAATATCAAATCCATTTTTAAACAAAATATTACAGCCAATTCTACAATAACAACAAAAATAGATACACACAGATTAAGGACATATAGATGACAGGAATTTACAACACAGCAATCACGTTCTATATATATTTTTTTACTCAAATTCCAGTAGCAGAAGTACATTTGTGCTTCTGCACGTTTGCCAACAAGATGCATTTTATCATCTGCCAGTTTCATTCTCTCAGAGAAAAGAAAGAAAAACATCCTAGTGCAGATTGAATCATAGTAAAACAGAAACTATGCTGAAACCAGTATATTAAACATTATATGAACAGTTGTTTTTTTGTGCAGGTTGGAAAATAAAAATGGCACCATTGAGAGTTGAGTTCTGTTGTAAACTGTGTGGTTTTGAGGTGCTAGCTCTCGAGCATTTTTGAGACTGTAGGTCAGCGGGGCGCAGGCCCTCTCAGTCAACCGGAAGGCTATGCTATCAGAGAGCGAAAGAGCGGACTGCAGTCCACAGTGGTAGCACCTTTTAAATGTATTTATTCAGCACCAGGTTATTAACAGAAATCAAAGAAGAAAGTAAAATAAGAAAATGCACCGTTTTATCATCTGAACATACTGCTCCAGTGGTCAAACAGATGGTCATGACACAAAGGTACAGACTTTAAACCAAGTCAGACACTACGATGACCTGCTGCTACACGTTAATGCAGAAATCAGAGGGTTTGTTGTGCAGTCGAGAGCACTTCCATGCTAAATGTCGAGGGTCACCTCACAATGACTTCTAAAGGCATGCTGGGAGGTGGTGGGAAAACCAGGAAATAAGCTTATTCAAAAGTGAATCCGTGATCAGGCCTGTTTCATCAATCCGTTGTAAGAAAAATGCAACATATTGATTTTTTTTTTGCGCATTTTGTCATCATTGACTTCTTCCGTGTTTTATTCCAACTGCAGGCATTTATTGTTTTGGCTAGATGTTGTTTTTTTTTTCACACGAGACAAACGACACAGAAAGTTTACGTCTTGGCACTACAAATCATTCATCATTTGCAAGACAGAAGAAGATGTAAAGGCATAGACAAAAAGTACAAAACAATCATTGACCAAATCGCTCGGTATCGTGGCTGGCATCTGTTAAGACTATCCATCAAACAGTCCAAAACTAACGCTTATGAGCTAATTGTAACTTGCTGAATCAACTGGGGCTGTTTGCGATTCAGCTTGCTCCAACGTAATAAAGATGAAGAACCCTACGTTCAAGTAGAGATGATGTTCAGTATTGCCTTACTTTTTCTCCTATGTCTTTGACAGAACCAATAACTGGGTTTCACACCGTACCCACCACTTGGTTCTGTCACACTGTGATGTTTTAGTTGTAACACTAGGAAACAGTGCAGTCCTGTGAATGAAACGGTAAATGGCGTCGTCGACTGAGGTGTGAGCTGACAGATTTGAGAACTTGGCTTGATCTGGTTTGGTGAGACAGACAGGGAGAATATTGTTTGGTGTTATCATCTTGGTGAGTGTGCTGGCACGTGAAACAAGTAAAGAAAGACTATTGGCATTGTTGTTTGCGGACCTGGCTGCCATGGCTGGATTGAAGCACCCAAAGTAACAAGGCACAACAAGGACTGAGAAGAACAAGCTTGCTGTTCAAACGCTCTTGCTGTGTGTTGTGGCTGTCGAGGGATGTGGAGTCGGGCAGGTAACCTAACAGAAACAACTCTCTGTAGATTTCTTTGTGACCTTGTTTATGGTATAAAGTGTGGCAGCCTGAATACTACACTGAATAGTAACGGCTTCCATTTGCACTCTTGAAACCCGTGTATAATTTAAAGAAAAGAAGAAAAATACTAAACTAAAACCCACTTATTAACCAGCTTCTAGCTAATCGTCTCTTACTAGATACAGAATGCGGCAAATCTATGATTGTTCTGTAGAAATAGGTAAAATATACTGCATGTTTCATAAAAATCCAGACTTGTACATATAGACTCTTTGCAGACTTAATTAAAATCAATTTAATTAACCGCCATTACTACTATTCTAATGACACAGTTAAGCAAGCATAAATACTCTGCGTTTTACGACATTAAGCACCACTAGATGAAATGCAGCCCAGTTGTACAATGTTTATGATGCTATATAATACCGTCGTCCCACACACACACACACACACACACACACACGCACACAAATGAATGAATCACAGTGTATTTGCACCTGATTTGGACATTGTGTCCACGTCTGGAAAAAGGTCAGCAGTGTTTAGAATGGATGCACCATATGCCAGGCAGCCAACTACCACAAAAAACGCCCCCTCCCCTCCCACCCCAATAATAATAAGAATGAGCAATCACTGATCAATCACTCCAAGAAAACAAAAAAATGTGCAAACCATAATTTAGTGGTACAATCCCAGCCGAGGAGTGGTCCGGGATGCAACATGTTAAGGAAAAAATGGAGACCCTTGAGGACATGCCTGGGGATGAGAACTGCATTGAGACACCCCTGAGTCAGCTGGTTCAGTGGTGTTGTTTGTTGGTCCTGAGGAACCCCTGTATTGGCTGTTTTGCTTAGTTTTTTTTTTTTTAGTTTAACAATACTTATTAATCATTACTTAACTAACTATTAACATGGCTGTTCATTCACTACAACAGAGAGGAACTACTCTGGCTACTATGGTAAACAATGAACAAGTTGTTTGCATACTCATGTATATCTATACATAATGGTGTGTTTGGATGTTTGCTCCACCCTAGCTGACCCAACAGTTCTCAATTACTCAGGGCTGAACATCGCTTTTGAAGCCGAAGGGTGGCAGACCCCTGGATGTTGAAGCTCTTGGTTATGGCAGTGTACCTCATTGCATGTTCTCATGTCAGGATCTCCAGTTGTTCAGCCTCAACCCCCCCCCCGTTTTGTTCAGTTACCAGAGAGTGTGAGAGTGTTTTTACGCGGGAGTGCACCAAGGCCCAGCACCAAAGAGACGGGGAAGAGGGCGGAGCAGCAACCGAGGATGGAGCCGAACAATCGGCGAGAGAACAGAACCGTGGGAAAGGGCTGAGGAGACATGCATGCGTACACACCACCACACAAGCATAACCCTAATACATACTGTAGGTTGTACAGTATGCGCTGAGAGGTCTTTCTCACACAAGCATACAAGGATAATCCAGTCAGGCCCTTTATCACGATCTGTCCTCATGTTCTTTTCCAACCCTGGCAAAAACCCCCTCTCACCTTTGACCTGGGCTCACATGGCATCCGCTTTTTACAGTACGATGTTATCAGGCACGGGTGGCCACAGCTAAGCAGAAAGCCAGTGAGCCAGGAGAAAGGAATCTCTGTTGTGTGCAGGGCTCTTGGGCTTCCCTTGTTGGGTGCATTTTGTACTAATGCCTCATACTAAAGTCATGCCAAACACTGCAATGTAAAAAACACACATTATATATTCGGATGAATCATTGAGTAAATAGATAAAATTGGAGTATGAAATGCATTCATTTTTTTTTCTCATGAATTGTTCAGTAGCCCTCTCTGGAATTTCTCGTCAAGCTCCTTTGACTTAGAAGGCATGTTTTTTTTAGATTTCATTTCATTTTTTATCATGAGTGAATACGGCGGTCGTCCCGTGAGCATCCGTAGTTGGAGAGCTCCCGCAGGTTCAGCTGAGAGATGAATATCAGTGTATAATCGCTGCACAGCAGGCCTATAGATGGCACACGTTTTGCAAGGACTCATTCTACTGGTTCAAGGGGGCAGATAAATTGGAAAGACAGTACTGCAAGATGTGATTTGGCTTTGTTTCAACAGAGCAGTTGCCCTGTACACCCATATAAGAGTATAACCTCTCTGAGGGCACACTGATGTTGAGGAGTATACCTTTTAACACTGCACTGCACAACATTTTTCGTTATGTAAAAAAGTGTGTGTTCCGGCAAAATATAGTTATGTCAATGACTATAAATGTGGACACAAATACGCACTGAAGTATAATAGCATAGAAATATCTTCTCAGATTTGTCATATTTTTTTTTTCAAGAACTTATTACAAGTCTTTGCACCCATATTAATCAACCTAAAACATTTGTTGATAAGAAAACAAAACAGGGAGGTTGTATAAGGGGAGTACTTTCTAGGATTCAAGAGGGAATGGTGGAGGATTCCTTGAAGGCTGTCTTTGCACTTCAAACAAAAAATGTGTGATAACACACATTTGTACCCTTCTATCCTTTACTAGACACGTACAATCTTTAAAAAAAGTCTTTGGAATGTTTTTTATTACGATTTTCTACCCACCAATTTAGAAAACGTTGTGCTCATTTCAACTACATTCCTTTCATTGTGGTTTTTCACCTTATTATTTTGTGCTGTCTCAACTACGGGCAAAAAAGACCAAGTAAGGCGTGCTGTTACAGCTTGCCTCCACTGGAGGGCAGTCTGCACTGTAAAAATTGAATGTGTGGGTGGAACTGATTGAAGGTCAGTGTGCTTCTTTTTTTCTTCCATACATGATGCGATTACGATTTAGGATTTTGAACAAAAATAGTACAGCCAGGATGCACTTGAGCCACGTAAGCTCACAGAGGGGAAATCCGTTTGGAAGTGCTTCTCTCAGACACATCTTTGATTGTGTCCTTTCTGTAATTTACAGGATCAGGATAGACATTTCAGTGCTTTTTAAACTCACGGGCTAAGGACTTAGTAAACATTATCGTACATTTCAGTAATTTACATTAAGAATGGCAGTAAATGTCGGGATGTGCAAAGACCTGCCCCCTCTGAGACTCTCCTCCATCATTCCCATCAGGCTTTGCGCCAGTCCCATGTCACAGGGACATACAATATGCCCTTCACAAGTATTCACAGGTTGAATCACCAATACAGTATAATGCATTAAACACATTTCATAATGAAACATTCATATGTTATCTACACACTCATACAGAACCCTCCCCTATCAATGTAGGGGGATTTATATGATACTTCTGTATATTTCACGTCAGATACTGTAGGTTCATAATTTTCTCTCTGTACTGTAGGTTTTTTTTCCAAAAATAAATAATGACTGTGTGTTTAGACAGATTTTCGGTTGGCCGACACACATCTCCTGCAGGAAAATCGAATGATCAGAGAGGAGAGAGTTGAGTGTCAAATGGAGAGAGATAATATCTGGAGAGGAGGAAGAGCAGAGTGAAAGAAAGGAAACGCATGTGCATCGTAGGTGTGGGAGAAGAAGCCTTCAGAGGGAGGATTCGTACTGCAGGAGTTCATAAAGAAGCGGACCGTCCCTATACCTGATGCCCACCGCGTTAGGGCTAATGTACTGCAGCACGTTTATGGTCCTGCGCAGGCGCCGATCCACAAAGTGTGCATCCCAGGCTGGGTAGCGTTTTCTGGGCATGTCTATCTTGATGAGAGGACCCTCAGGCTGGATGGGCCTGCCAGCTGCATCCACAGGCTCCGTGGACCTCACCTGGAAAACCGGAAGGCAGGTGTCCGTGGCTGTTTCGTCCGACTCCTCGTATTCCCCCGCCAGACCCCGTGTGGGGGTGGCCTGAGGGCCACGGGGGCCCGGTGTGGGAGCCATGGGCTCGGCCTCGGGGGGTAATGGAAGGCCCCACAGAAGCTCAGCACAGCAGGAGCTGGCTAGCACCCTCAGCCGGGGGCCCATGGGGTGCAGAACGCCGTAATAGAGAACCATACAGGCCACACCTGAGGCAAAGCACAGGAAGACGCCACAGAGGGCAAAAGAGGCATAGGCGTCAGTGGTGACTGGGTCACGGTACGCATACCAAAGGAGGCTGAGGATGGCGTTCTCCAACAGTACTACTATGTAATAGGCCACCATTCTGCACCGCGTCCGGCCCGCACGTACATTGAACCAACAGAAGACATAGACCACGCCCACCACCATGTTGAACAGTACCTCCTCCCACTTGGACATGCAGAAGTCGGTGCCGCCATGGATGACCCAGAAAGCCATGGCGCACCAGTGGAGCACCACAAAAATGCCAAAGTAGATGTGGAAAACCGAGGCAAATAGAGCGAGGGAGAGCACCCGTGAAGAGATGGTGAAAAGGCGCCAGAAGAGATGCACCAGGGCACCTCGGTAACTCATGCTCTTCTTGTCGTCACGTGAGTCACGCAGGAGTTTGTGGTAAGAGGCTAGCACCCAGGCCAGGGACAGGAGGGAGGACATGGCAGAAACACCTGGTGATACAGACAGACAGAGAGAGAAAGAGTAAAAGACTAAGAATGGCAAGAATGAGAGACAGATGCTGTGAGATGGTTCTAAAAACATCAGAAATTGAAAGAAAAATCCAGCTTCATTTGAAGTATAAAGCATAACCCAAATAATTGTAGTTTTATCTCGACTTGGTTGCCATTCCACTTACTGTATACAGTACATTTTTATTTCAGCCAAAGCAATCCATCACATTTTAGAAAGCCACATTATTACTAAGATCGTCATAGGTCATGCAGTCAACACCGTCTCCATTTATGGCACCAATTCACTTTCCTTAAGATGTATAATAGTAGAGACAGCAGATATGTCAGAGCAGTAACCTGCAGCATGAAAAATGATAGAGGATTATCTGCAGAGCAGCAGCATGGTGCCTCTCAGCAAATGTATTGATGGCATTTCTATAGACACCCAGACAGGGAAGGGTATCACTTGTTATGATTGAATTGCCTTCCTTGGGGAGCTGTATTGCACGAGGAAACTGGAATTGTAAAAGAGGTTTCAATAACAAGAGTGATGAATGTTGGAAATTGGATACAACGGTGGCGAATATTACAGTCTGGTTCTGTTGAGGCCTTTAAATCGGAGCTCAAAACTCATCTTTTTGCCTTAAATTTCAATTAGTTACTTATTCTCTTACTATCCGACTGGCGGGTTGGTCTCAGTCTCATTGTATTATTTAAGCCTAGTAGTCCTGCCGACGAGAATAATATTAACTTTAAGCTTCTCAGTAACCCTCTGTTGTTTGTGTCCCACAAGCACTGCTGTGTGCCTCTCTCTCTCTCTCTCTCTCTCTCCCCCCCCTCCCTCTCTTTTTCTTTCTTTTAACTCTCTGTGCTGGACCATCAGCCGTCACGGGACCTCTCTCTGCCTCTCCTGGCTGTCGGTGCCTCATTCCACATGTTGGATCTGGATCTCCGTCCTCCAGGAGATTCAGACTCCCTTTGTCTTTCTCTCTCTCTCTCTCTGTATGTTTGTCTGTCTCTTATCTGTGTGAATGGTGTGCTTGAGATTGTTTCCTGTGCGTATGTGTAGCCTGTCCGGTTTCTAGGTTACATGGTGGAGAGGAGGTTTTGTTGCTCAGGTTGTCATATGGATTATCTATGTTTTTAATTTCATTATGTTGTTACTCTGTACACAAGACATCTATTTGCATGTTTGTCCATCCTGGGAGAGGGATCTCTCCTCTGTTGCTTTTCCTGAGGTTTCTTCCATTTTTACCCCGTTAAAAGTTTTTTTTGTTTTTGGTTAAAAAAAATTCATAAACAGTGGGCAAATCCGGGATCCGAAAAATGAAGCCAATGCGGAAGTTCCTTAAACTTGCATTCTGTCTAATAGCCAGCAGGGGGCGACTCCTCTGGTTGCAAAAAGAAGTCTGATTGTATAGAAGTCTATGAGAAAATGAGCCTACTTCTCACTTGATTTATTACCTCAGTAAACATTGTAAACATGAGTTTATGGTCTCAATCGCTAGTTTCAAGTCTTCTTCGATACAGCATGATGTTCATTTAGTAAATTATGGCCCCATTTAGGGTCAAATAGACCATAAAGGGTATGCTTTAGGGCGTTGCTACCTTGTGATGGACAGGTCGCTACCACGGTGTTGTCTGGTCTGGGAGTTGTCCATGTTTTCAACTTACAACTTTAATCCTTTCACAGTGTGTTTTCAGTTCAGGAAAGTTAATTTTAACATTTTGGTCGCCCGAAAATGTCTTATTCAGCGTTCGGTTGTACTTAGATCCACCCTCTCGTGTCACTTCTGGTTGCAAAAGAACAAGATGGCGACGGAAAAAACCAAGATGGCGACATCGAGGCTTCAGAACGGTAATCCACAAACCAATGGGTGACGTCACCCCGACTGCGTCCACTTCTTATATACAGTCTATGGTCATAAAGGACAGAGGGTGTCGTATGCTGTACAGATTGTGAAACCCACTGAGGCAAATTTGTGATCTGTGATATTGGGCTATATAAATAGAATTGACTTGACTTGACTTGCACACTGTAAATAAAGCGATATGTGAACTTCACAGAAAATGGATTGTCAGGTGTAAAATATGGAAGCGTCTCCCCATCATGCGACAACCACAGTATGACATAATGCAAAAAAAAAAGAAGGATATGAGAGATGTGTTGAACCACACACAAACAAAAATTAGACTCTTGTGCCGCTCATATAGAGCCATAAGGAAGGCCTTACACTGCAGCCACTCAGCCTTGTTGCTCTGGATCATGATGCAGAGCTGCAGCACCAGCTGAGGGGCACTTTCTAAGAAGGTCTCTAGCAGTCGCAGCATGTTGACATCGGCATACTCGTACATCATAGCCCAGTAAAAACGCCGCTGGTTCTCCTTCTGCCGGTGACTTTGTATACCGAGATACATGGTGCGGATGTACCTGCAGAGAGAGAGAGAGGACGGACAGTTAGACGATCCGGTAATAAATATTTCACTGTATTGACACAAAAGGCACAAGGTTGACATCAATATTACATCTTTGCTGCTCAAAGAAATGCATAAACTCACTGTTCAGCACATCTGCACATGGTTGAGTTTGGACAACACTAGAGGGCATACTTAGCTACACTTTTTAATACACAGTAAAATAGCAATCTGCATTTATGAGGAGTTTAAATGTTTACTGATGTATAAAGTTGACTTTAATGGTATTAAACACTTAAAGGATTTGACAAAAATGTGTGGATTTTTGATTGCCACATAAACAATGCAGGAAGATGTAGTGATAAAACAGAAAAAAAATAAAGCAAAGAACAACAATGTAAGTGTGACTGAGAAAAAATAAGACGCTGGAAGAAAAACTTAAATTTAAAAGAAAAATTCTTTCAGAAAACTTCACCTTTTCTGCACACCAATGACAAAATTAGAAACATTTTACAATTGTCTCTTTGGCCTCTGAAGATGGTCATTGAACCTGTTGTAGGTTGCATATAGTAAGCATGGCAATGATCATTCTCTTAAGTGCACTGCATGACCCATATTGTCAGCTGTTGGCTATTTCCATGACTTGTGGGGTTTCATAACAGTGAAGTGACTCTGGTGAAGCCAGGGAGACGGTGGACACAGAGAAGTGGCAGCTAATTGAATCAAGCTCCTGTTGCCATCAAAGCTGCACCACTGCTTTGATGGCATTGTGTACTGCTGGGCAAAACATGTAATATGCCCAGGGCTGTGATATAGCTAATTAAGATCATAATCTTCTTTGGTTATGGATTTCTGAAATGTAACGCTGCAGTCGGAGCCGCCAATTAACGTGCGCCGAAGGAGACGACGAGTGATGATGAGGAAAACATTTCAAAGCTTTGGACAGGAACATCCCACTGCAATCTTGAAAATGAACGCTAAGAAACACCAATCCATCCAACAAAAGAAAATCAAGGCAACAAAAAGAAGGAAAACCACAGTCTGGCGGGCTTTTATCCTCTCCAATCTGTAAACAACTTCAGCTCCTCAAACATGTTTACCAAGAGAGAAAATCTCTGAAACCAGTTATAGTGGTTTATAGTTATCTTAACAGTGGATTCAGCCATTGCATATTGGGTGGTATAGCTGCAGGGCCTATCTGCCTGAGCTGGCAGAGTGGCCAAATAAATCCAGCACTTGATGTGGAGGCAGTCAACCGAGGACAATAGTGTAGCAAGGACAGAAATAGACTAGACAGAAGCACTCCCCAAAACAAATTGAGAGGCCATGGATCTAAACTCAGTTCCTAAAAGTGAGACAGAAATGCACTGCAGCATAGCAAACAAAAACAGAAACTGCTTATGAGTGGTTTTCAACATAATTAGCTTCTGCATTAGCTATTGGGGAAGAGATTACTGTTTAATTTGAAATGAGACTGAGAGCAGTGCACTGTAAAGAATGCATCGCCTAGTAGGGTCTGATTGCTTTTGGCGAAGAGATTTAAGCATTAACCACTTCCTATTCTCTCGACATACAATACAACTCACCAGACCTTCAGTTTAATGTGATAAGGGGAATGTGAAATACACGTGGAAGGCCTGGGGGAATTGTTTGTTTTCCTGGGATCACAAAATAATTATCTTACCACCATGATAAAATGTCTAGACATTATTTTGATTTGACACATTATTGGTCTGATCTCGAGATAATTGAATTGTGTAAAGGACTTTTCTTGCGATCACTAAATAATTATTTCATGGCCGAGAAAATCAGCATGCTCTGGTGAGAGATCACACAAAAAAATGTATAAATGTGACATTTATAAGGAAATAAGACACATCTGAGCACAAACTAGGAAACTAAATTGGATTGGTCTTTTTTTTCGGCCCGCAAAAAAGCTCCCTCTGCTTCCCTTTTTTCTTTTTCTGACAAAGTTGGCAACCTCTACGTGGTCCCATCAGCCAGTCAGTCAGTCAGTCAGTCAATTAGCTAACCTGAAAAGACAGCCAGAGTTTCCTCTCTAGGTGGGAAAGAAACTAAAGAAATGAACAAAGCACACAGCAACTGTAGCCACAACATTAGTGTAGAGACTTGATGAGTCATATAAAGATGTGGCTAACAAATATACAGTGAATCACTATAACCAACATTCACACGTTTTGTCATACAATGTAGAGTAAACATATCGTATACAGTTATTATCCACGCTTTACTGTGACAAAACATACACAAAATATCCCCCCCTGGACGATCTCTGTTCTGGCATCCTCTACCCACTGAGGCTGGTTTCATACACTGTTCATAGCGATACGTACGGAAAGTAATGCACTGTAATTCGTATATATCCCACAAAATCAATTTGTAACCAAGTCGATCTTTTCCTAAACCTCACTAAGTAGCTTTCTTGTCTAAACCTAAGGAAGTTGTTTTCTGTGAAGACGGAAGTGTATTTTGAAAAGTTTGTATGCATATAACGAGCGGAGATTGACACGTGTTGCTGGACATTCGTATAGGAAACGAACGAAGAAGGAGGATTAAAGCTGAAGTAAGCGAGCAAATTTAAGCAAATATGATTAAAAAAGTTATTTTTATAAAACGGTCGCTATATCGTGAGCTTCTGTGCTTCTGTGTCCTCCGGTGTCCTCAGGTGCTCCTAACGGCATCCGCAAGATTTCACAGACCGGAGGAAAACAAGCAGTAAGAGCTGATCTGAAGTCTGCTGTCCATCTGCTGTCTATGAGAGCCGGCTGTCAATCACTCGCGAACTCCGACCAAACGGTCAAACTAGGCACCGCTGATCAAATATGAATCAATATTATGTTTCATTAATGCCTATTTCTCACCTCAAATGTTTTCAGAATCATCTTGTAGTGCACGGTTTAGCTGTAAAATCAGAAAGTTTGTGACGCGGCCGCCATTGTAAAATCTGTTACAAGTTCCGGTCACATGACTGGAGCACAGCCAATAGGAACGCTCTCTCAATGAAATGACCTGTGATTGGTCAAAGTCTCCCATCACTCGCTAGATTTTTTAAAACCTGAAAACAGAGCCATGAGGAGGTGCAGAAGTCCAGTTATCTCTCAGAACACTTGAATTACAATATGCTGAAAGGTTGTTATGGAATTTTTGCCCAATGATGTCAAAAATATACTGCCTCCTGCCACTTTAACTTTTTTGTAAGATATATTGTTGTATGAGAATACGTTGACCAACTGAGCCAAGGCTGCTAATGCATGGAGCAATCATAAAATAGAGAAAGCTCCGGCTGGGTGAGGGACTTTAGGAGCACAGGGATGCTGGTCTTTCTTGGGACAGTGGGAACCAGAGAGGGGGCAAAATGGACAAAAGTTTTTTTTGGGATCAATAGCTCTGGGCTGTAAGAGGCACCATTATATCCAGACGTAAAGGCTGGCATTCCGTGACATTTTCAGTTGGACTGGTAAATGTCAGACGGAGCAAGTCAACCCCTCTCCCTCACTAATGACATGCCATAGAGACCTACACAGGCCCTTTGTCTCCATCCCCCCAATTTCCATTAGTCTGTGTGTTCCACTGATACGTCTCACTGGTCTGTAGTGTCTCCGTCAGAAACAGTAATCTTCATGGTCTCCATAGCTGTCTCGCTTTGAAAAAACATGACTCTACAGCCATGTTATAGCAGCTCTGTGAGGCTGTACCGAGGCACGGCGGTGCTTTGAGCTAAATGCTAGTGGCAGCATGCTAACATGCTGATGTTTAGCTACAGCTGCAGCTGATGGGAATGATTAGTTCTGCAGGTGTTTGGTCATAAAACAAAGTATTATACAAATGAAAACTTTGACATGATGATGATGGCGCTAGTAGGGGTGTAACGATACATTGATCTGGATCAATATATCGATTCAGTGATCCCATGGCACTTCTGTGTCACCATTTCCGATCAACGCATCTCCTTCCTAGAGAGCCAGTAATAAAATTGTCAAATCATATTTTAGTTGCTTTTTGTGAGTTGATATACTGTAAATGTAAACTAATTGTGTTAAATATGCACATGATATCGTCTCATATCGATAGCCGACCCCCGAATTGAATTACATCGAAATCGTATCGTGGCAGACTTTGTGATATCGGCAAATATCATATTGTTGTCCAAAAAATCTATATAATATCGTTTTGTGATGAAACTTGTAATTTACACCCCTAGATGCCAGATGAAAAGTTGTTAAAATTCATCCTGTAACCAATTTATTGGAATCGATCTAATAGTTGCTGAGATATTTAACTCAAAAACCACCGATGTGAACATCATAGTGGCACTAAAGTAAAAGTCATGGGTCACCAAAGTCATTAGGATATAGCGTCTGGGAAACAGGAAACATTTTGCACCAATCTACCCAGTAGATGTTGAGATATTTCACAGGATAAGTGAAATCTTTGACCTGCTGGTGGCGCTAGATGAAAAGTCAGGGAATCACCAAAGTTGATCCTCTGGCAGTATATTGCCAGATTGGGCTGGCTTCTGCCCAACTAGGCTACTTTTGATTAATTTGGGCTGGAAGATGAAATTTTGGCTGCTTTTGTCAACACATGGTGGGGTTTTGAAATTATTGTGAAAACAATATTACAAAACAAGCATTCACACAAGTAATTTTATGGTCAACAACACAGATACAAAATTCAGTTAAGTTTGTTGTGTCCACTCACTCATATTATTGACTCATTTAATTGAGAAATATTTAATATTTGATTTGAAATATTTCTATATTTGGTTGTCTGACTGCACTCTTTGTGGGTTGCAATAGCCTATTTATCTAACAGTTTACCTTTGGTTATTTAATGCAGATATGAAGCCTAATGTGCTTATGATGTGATTTTTATTGTGCATTTAATGGTTTTATGGTTTTACCCGGGTTTCTGGCAAGGTTGTGATTTGGATTGTTTTTTATTGCATTGGGCAGATTTTAAGTTGTGATTGGGCTGGAAACTGTCAATCTAATCTGGCAACACTGGGTGTCTGTACCGAATTACATAGCAATCCATCCAATAGTTGTCGAGACATTTCACGATCAGACCGACAATGCCATTCCTGGAGCCACGCCGCTAACGTGGCTAAAACAATTTAATCGTCATGGTCGTTATAACAAGGTATGGATATCTGGTTTGATATTTCCTCACCACTGGCTTAGGATCAGCAGTGGTGCTCACTTGAATTAAGTTTAGAGTCAATACTCTGGCCTATCATTCATTTTAAATTGACAGCCTACTGCATGCGCAATAATTCACACTTCAGCTCCGATATTCAGGCACAAAAAAGTAAACGAGCTCTCACTGACTGTACACATTCACAACCACCGTTTTCCTCTGTGATAGTACACTTTATTAGTTCATATTCCCCTGGTTTCAGCAAAAAAAAACTTGTACAGTTGAACACTTTGGGTTTCACGGCTGTCAAAAAAATCTGAACTCACTCCATCACGTCTCTCCAACACACACATGCCTTCGCAAAAGGATCTCACACACATCCCGCAATTGTGATGCACACTGTTAACACTCCCGCTGTGCCTTTTTTCAGATGTAGTAACACAAATGGCTCTCTAAAAATACACACACACACACACACACACATGCGCTCACAAGCATACTTGTCAGTGCTGTAGGTAATAGGGGATTTCCTTTCTATTCCAGACACATTTGTCAGACGGATCTCGCTCTGTCTTCCTCGCCTCCCGCCCTCGCACCACTTAGGCTGCGGTCCACTCCTTGATGCCCCCCCCCCCTCCACCCTTCCCTTTTAGCTCCATAGCTCCTCTACAGGGCTCCTCATGAATTATTTGTGGCGAGATCATAGCGATCGCTCATGGCTCGTTAAGCAGCGTACGCATGGCCTAACAGCTCGACGCTGTGCCGGGGTCGTGTTCCAAGCTCAGCCGTCTGCCATTGCTGTCGAGACACGGGCAACCATTAACACCTCCCCCCCCACACACACACACACACACACGCACGCACGAACCATCTTCAGAAAGAAATTGACTAACCAAAGCCAGACGTCACTGTAAGATATGAAACTGTAGATTTGCATGAGTAGACATCTTGAACCGCAGTGAGGGACAGGTGGAAACACACACACCATGTGGACGACTTGGCCGTGTTGTTCCTCCCTCTCCTCCAAAGTCATTGACCGATGAGTCATCCGACCACCGTTACACTAATCCCTCGAGTGGGTGGTTAGAAGGATCACACACACACACACAGACCTAGCCAAGTTTAACAGCATCTGTCTTCTAAGTCATGCTTGTGGGAAGGCTCAGCAGCTCCGACCGCATTCATATCTTGTCATAAGCTGATGCATAAAAAGATCACAAGTACGGCGGCGTGAAGCTTATGCATCGTCTGTTAACAGGTGGAATCAGACCCAGACCCAGAACGCTATAAGCACAGGGGGAGACACAAAACATGCGCAAGGCCTGAGGGTTTATGAAAAAGTGTGTGTGTGTGTGTGTGTGATTAAGGTGGAGGCAATGCCAGCTGCAGTGAGTAACACCCTGAGTCACTCCGAGGGGCCGCACATCGACTCTCAATGAGGTTTAAACCTCCTTTATCGGGGAGATTTAAATTTCTCTCCCTGTTTTGCTCGGTATCTTTGCTTCTCTGTGTCTTTCTCTCTTTTCATAACTCAAACACCCTGCTTCGAATTCAATTTCTGGGTGGTGAAATTTCTCTTCTTCTTGGATTTTTTTTTTCTGAGGAAAGCAGTGCAGGGTTAGTGGGAGGTACAGTACTGCCTATACATGGCCGTTCTATTTCCTCTCTACCTGCACTGTTGGACTCTGTCTTCACGCTTTTGGCGCTTTTTCATCTCATTGCCCAGTTAGATTACATCAGCTGTCCATCATGAATGCAACTTTAGAAAACACCCCATGTTTGTTTTTTTTATGTTGTCTAAGAATATTGTGTCCTGCCCTTAGGTTATGTTTTGTTGTTTCATTTCACTCATTCATGTTGAGTGTTTCCTATTTTATTTTGTTACTCACCTCTCCTTCACTTCCTGCCTTGTGTTTTCCCGCCAGTTTTGATTTGTCCGCCCCGCCCTGATCAGTTTCACCTTTTCCCTCTTCCCCATTAGTCTCACTATTTATTCTATCCTAGTTCCCTCGTTCTTTGTCGGTTCGTTTTTCATGGAGTTTTGTTTGCCCGTTACCTGTGTGCTGTTACCTGCCTGCACTTTGGATTGCAGTTTTATGTTAATGCAGTCAGGCTGCTGTTGTCTGTGTTTGGGTCCTCTCTGCTTCTTCTGCTCTCCAAACTGTGACATATTGTTTCAAACCATCATTTGAAAAAAAAAATATTGCCCCTTTACTAGATGCTGACATGAAAGTACAGACTCATTGCACAGCTGGTGTAACAACTGGAGTTACTGTCGTGACTAAAACCTTGAAAAGAGTTGCAAACAAATTTTGACAAAGCAATTACATATTACTAGAAACTCAATATACCTGCATATTAGAGCTTGAAACAATGACTCAATTTATTGATAAGTTGATTGACCAAAAATTAATCGATTAATTGCCAAACATTTGATGTTTCTAACTACTTAAATTTGAGAATGTACTACTTTTCCTTGTTATACATTGTAATGAATAGAATATTTGGAAGTTTTGAACTGTTGATGTGATTTAATGTCATCATAGGCTGTAGGAAATTGTATTGGATCATTTTCAAACTGTTTCCGATGTTTTATAGACCAAACGATTAACTGAATTAATGAAGAATTATTGACAGATTAAACAATGAAAATAATCATCCCTACTGTATATTGACCTGGAAGCTCTGGTCATAAGATTTCTCAGGCCTTTTGGTCCTTATCCATGTTGACATGGCATTCCTCTATTTCTAATCCAGTGTTTTTTCCATGTCCATTGCTTTTAAAAGTCTGCCCTATATCTTTCTAGGATTCTAGTGTGTAACTATTACTGTATAAGTGTGAAAAACGGACATGATGAAGATCAATTTATTTCTCAATTCTTCCCTCTAGGTCTGCACAGCCCTCTGCCTGCCTGAAGGAGTCAGTATGCTTCAAACGAAACAGGTGGCCAGGCATGCAGAGGTAAGAATGTTTGCAGGACTTAAACTTCTCTTTCTTGCCCTTCAGCTGCTCTAAGTTTAAAGTTACTTCTTTCAGTCGAAATCAACAGAATTATGAAGTAGCAATCATACTCACTTAGAACAGGAAACACACTCAATAATGCCCTCGTTTATGCTCCTATGCAGCCTTTATAAATGGCATGCATGTAAAGCAAAAATCTTTGTGGCTTACTATGAAAATGTGTAACTCACTGGGATGGTAGCAGTGGGAACACACAGATCACTGTCTATATATTAGTAGTATTTCTAGTACTGATTTTTAAAGGAGAAAGTCATCTTTTCACTCAGCCGTAGTGAGGTCAGCAGTACGGTTCAGCCATAGAAAAACTGGCGGGGATTCAGTGTCTTGCTCAAGGACACTTCAGCTCGCCGTCTCACAAATCTGCCATTCTTTTGCCATTCACAGTGAAGGAAAGTATCACAGCTCCGGCGGGAGCTTAATAGTGATGTCAGTGTTGTGTTATTCATCATTCACAAAATTGTACGGCGCCAAAGAAAACTGTTATAGCAAACATCTCTTCAACTCAGCATCTTAGCTTCTGTGGGGAGAGGGATAGGAGATAGTAATATAACATAGGTGTTTTCAAAAAAATGCTAACGTTTATGTATGTCAAGACGAGAGCTTTTTCCAGAAACACTTTGTGGCTCAATGTGGCTCATTGGGCTTCCCATTTAATGGTGTACTACTGAGCCTACATCAGATATGTCTTTTTCCTCCTTATGGCAGTGAAGAGCCCTGGATGAAAGGCTGGCAGAGTTGAGATCTGAGTCCCACAGGCGAGTCAGACACACTCCCATACAAACACACACCGATCTGTGACCGGTGCCTTTGGGCGATCGCTACACCGAGAGCTGTTGAAATGTTGACGGGAGACCGGGTTGACATGATGCGAGCTGAAAGCGATGGGGAGCGGCAAGCCGAGATGAGAGACGCTGTGTCAAGTCTGCTCCACCCTGTCAGTTCTTGGAGTGTGTACTGGTTAACCACCTCTGACGTCTTGACTAAATATTATCACTGTAATTATAACGCGTCATACATATACATCATTTCATGTGGTGATTTATTTATTTACTTTATGACTTCATAGGAAATCACGGAGGAATAATGGGCCTTTTTCAGAGAAAACATTTTGCATAGTCAACAGTAGGAAAAGCATGTAAACAATACAATTAATGATGGCTGAATTCTATCTAACTGCTTCAGTTTCAGGGTCCTGGTATTGTGCATGCTGACTCACTGTCACACTGTCACAGCTTACTGGAGAGCTTGAATAAAACAGAGCCATTGTTAATGACTATGACAAGTCAAATGTCTGCTGTGATAAAGTGCCAGACACACCAAACCGTCATCAAAGAACCAGCAGCGACGAAGGCTGACCACTGCGTCGCATGTGTTTTGGCCAAAAAGTTGCACTCGAACACACTGCAAAGACTTCAGCCAAAGGCCAACTACCACGTACGTTCTGCGCCTGCGTGAGACGAAATACCTCTCCACACCAGCAGGTAGCGGTTGTCTGTATTCGTCATTCAAAAAGGGAAACTGGAAGACGGAGGACGGCGGATAAACAAGCCATTGTTATGATGCGTGATGAAGATGAAAAATTAGAAGAGCCTTCTGTGTGCGACCAATTAACTTTACTCATTGGCTTGCTTTCCTCAGTTTCATTTCTCTTCTAGTGCACTGATTGGTTTAAGCTGAACAGCCAATCAGAGTGATTTCTCTCACCGACAGGCTCCGCCGCCAATTCTACATGCTGAATCAGCAGAAAAACCTCCGACACGCGTAGACTGGAGCTGACAGTGCGGGCGGAACACAGCGTAAAAGCTAAGCCGATCGACGCTCACCGGGGGCCCCAAACTGGCCGACGGCCGACCGTCGGCTTGGTGTGTTACGGCCTTAAAGGCCTATAGAAGGAACTGACCTTGTTTCAGTTCATCAGAATGGGTTTGATTCAGCTGGGTTCAATCTTGAAATTGAAAACAAGGCAGGTGTCGTTTACATCTAATCGTTCAGCCCGTTTTTTCAGCCAAGTGGGAGAAACAATTCACAGCCTCCTTGTGTGATTCCGACAGCGACGTTGGTATTGTTTTTACCTGTGAGTCATCATGGCAAAATGTGGTCCTGGAGACACCTACTGTATCAGGAACTACCACAGAGGCCGTTTTTAGTACATTGCCAGGTGTTTATGTATTTTTGTCTGTGGACAGATTTTGTCACCACAATACGTCTCAACCGTGCATGATGCAGTCACAAAACTTACAGGTGTGTAGTTGAGATGAAGGTCGAGTTTGAAGAGCAAGGGGATGAAGGGGCCATTGTTCTCCTCTCTTTATGCCCCCGCTTTACATCCCTGGCATGATTTGGCATCACACAAGTTTACAGGTGTATAGCTAAGCTCAAAATGAAGGTAGAGTTTGAAGATGGGTGTAATCCGAGCAAGGGCCCTGGAAAGTGGAGGGGTAGGAAGAAGCAGTCCAGTTTTTATGCTAAGCTAAGCTAACGGTCTACTGGCTGTAGATCTATTCATCTAACTCTCGGTGTCAAAGAGCTTCTCTATCTGTGCACAGAGCATAAACACTGACCCCCAGCATGTATAGTAGCTCTCCTCTCCCCTCTGCTGTAAACTTTCTCTTTTCCTCTCTGCACAGCCAGTCATTTGTCACCATTAGCAACGGTCCTCAGGTACCCCAAACTCATTGCACTGTGATCACGTGACATCGTGCCACCACTAACACGAGTGGGAAGCAGAGAGAAGAGGGTAAAAGAAGAAATAGGAGGAAAGGATATAAGATGATAGTGAATGAGGGAGAGGAGGAGAAAGGATAAGAGAAAGTAAAGAGGAAGAGGAGTTGACAATGTAAGAGCAAGAGAGGAAGAGATGAGTCACATGATCAAGGCCTCTCTGCCTTTTAGATGGACGACAGCCAGAGATTCAGGCTGATCTAAGATAATTCGGGGTCATTCTCCAATAATGCGCTGAAGCATGCTGTGGATAAGGAGGTGCAGATTCTGTATCAGTGCTAAAGATACGAGATGCTGCCTTGCCTTTCAGATACATAACGCTATTGATCTCTTCAGCTGGGCATTAGCAGCTATCAACAGCAATGGGGCTGCACTATCCAATATCCAGATGGGTAATCAAATGAAGGGCAGGCTTAATTAAATGATTGATCTGATTCAACAGTAAAAATTAAAACTACATAATGTGCGTCTGACCAACAGATTACACAGAGATTGAAAGTATACAGCAAACCTGAAGGCACCTATAGGCCTGAACTCCTTCTCAGTCTTCTCCCCAAAACAGCTATGTTTATGTTTTTGTTTTTTTAATTCATAATTGCATCCGGCAGCAGTATTTGTTTGATTTTGCCTTCTGTGGTTATTCGAGTATAGTCATGTTGTCACTTATCGACCAGATGTCACCTGGTTTTGCACGTCTGAATCTATTTTCAATTAGAGAGCAAAAAGTCTAGCACTGAAAGATACTTGCAAAACTGCAGATTTACTGAAACACTTTTAACAAATACTAATAAACAAAAGATTGATTTCATTACGATGAATCTGATGAATATTGTTTTGATTAAATCGATTACATCTGTTTTGCGTGACAATCAGTCCAAAACCTAACCTAAGGCTAACCCAAATCCTTTGAAGCTCCGACTGTTGCCATGGTAATCGACGTCCAAATTTGAATGCATTGTTTTTTAAAATGTATTTATTTATCTTTTTAAATATGCATTACCCAAAAAATCCCAAATAACACATGAAATAAGGAATAGTAATCCTGCATTATTTATTATGCATCAACATGAATTATTATGAGTTATTCTCAGACGGATAGCGTGTTTGTTTGGTGTGTAGAGGGTGCATGTGTGTGTGTGTGTTCGGCGCTGTCCGGGGTGCTGAAACGCAGCAGAGGAGATCGATAGACGGTCTCAACAAAGTCTCCTATTTTATATGTTTGCATAGGCTACAGTATATTTATTTATTCATTTGTTTATAGACTTACATATGAGCAAATTAGTTTTTTTGGTTTATTGCTGTAATTTATTGTGATTGTTGCAAATTTATTTTGCCATTTTTCATTAGACAATAATAGCAAAGTCAAGTACAATACAAGCAAAATGTGTGTGTAAGACGCGGCAGCAGCTGAGGTTTTTACTTCGACACAACCTGCCACGAGAGAGAAAAAACGTTATCTAGCAGCTATATATCTGACTGAGATCTGTTGCTCTTACTGACTGACTGAGTGAAGGGTGAGAGGCGACTGATGCTTGTAAAGGTAAGGAGGTTCTCTCCCCTTCTCTCTCTCTCAGTTGGCCTACAGTGAGCCGGCCTGTACCTTTTGGTGACGCAATTTCTTTAAGTATAGCCAATAGTGCACGGTCGAAGCTTTGATTATCATCAAATATCATATATCATATCATAAAATGGTATTCAGGACAGCCCTACATAAGACAAAGCAGCAAATCCTCACGATTGAGAAACTGGAACTAGACAATTTTTATCATTTTGCTTGAAAAATAACTTATTAAATGCTTCTCAAAATAGCTGCATATTGACTAATTGTTTCAGCGCTCAAACATGTACAGAAAATGAAATGGTACTTGATGCTTCTCACCCACTGCATGCTGGGATAATCTCCACTCTCATATTCATTCCTTTTGATTTGAGGTTTTCCAGGACATGGCTGGCAATAGCTTTTTGATTTGTTGTTTGTTTTTTTAAAGGTTAACGTGTCAGTTGCAGTGATATTTCTGAATTACCTTCTCAAACACACGGCATGCATTACAGCTGGTTTCACAGCTCCTCATATCAAATGTACTGTAGAATTTTTACCTGAGGCACACTCACACACTCTCACACACACACACACACACACACACACACACACACACACACCAGCCCGGTTTTACAGGAGGTGTATAAATAGCACGACATGACACGGACATTCCCCTGTCATGAGGATGCATTTTAGGCTTTTAGCGTGTCATTTTGTATGCCACGCAACAAAACTACGGTAACGTCCGCTAGTTAGGTTAAGACAACAAAACCACTTAGTTAGGTTTAGGAAAAACATCATGGTCGGGCTTAAAATAAGTACGTAAATTAAGTACAATACGTACAGAAACAACGTAACATAAGTACAGAAAACACGTCACTAACGTAACGTAACGTAACAAAACACCTGTCTCAAACACCGCACTCCCAGCACATTCTCATTCCCAGGGCGTCGAATGCCGATGCTTTGTCACTGCCGTCGGCATTCAATACCACCGCACAAGGCACCCTGTGGTGGATGGGTCCACCAAACACAAGGCTTTCATCCAGGAGACCGCTGTTTGTGTCTCGTGCGTTACGTTTCACATTGATGTTCCAGCAGCTGTTCGTTCATGTCTCGTGTTCACAACGTCAAATCACGTTTTCACTGTACAAACGTTTAGTTTTAAGCCCAACCGTGATGTTTTTTCCTAAACCTAACTTAGTGGTTTTGTTGCTTAAACCTAAACAAGTGTTTTCAAACAAAAAGCGATGCCAAGTAGTGGTCTGACTAAGTGTCAGTATGTGAAGAGGTGGGATGAGAACGTGTTGGCTGTCCTGGTTAAAAGTTGTGTATTTGTTGGGTTGCTTGATCCATCCCCCTCCAAACCCGCCTGCCATAAGCGGCCTTTCTCGCTTTCACTCTGAGCGTAGCATATTTACGCGGATGCATTTACATTGCAATCAGTACAGACTACATGCCGTACAAATGACACGCCAAAAGCAAAAAAAGGCTTTCTTATTGCACGCTGAATGCCATGCACATTATCGTGTCATTCATGCAACTTTTCGCATGGACAGGCTGCACACATACACACAAAAGGTGCTGCTATGTGACTATGTGACAGAATGATCTTTAATATAAGGATTGGCGTTATTACAGTAACTCTGTGGCCTTCTGCTTCCTTAAAATGCTTTCTTTGGAGAGAAATACCCCGATAGCCTGAAGTGAAATCCTCATCCTCTCTTCCCTTTCCTTGCTGTCTGTCCATCACCCCTCCTGTACTGTTTTTGTGGCTGCTCTTCAGAAGGGCCAGATTATGAACGGATTAAGAAGAAAAGGCTTGACCCACTTGCTTCAAAGTGCACCAAACCAAAAAGGGCCGCGCGGAGGCTGGCTTCCATTCAGTGTCAGCACTTCTGTTGTACTGAGCGAGACACTTGAAGCTCATGTTTATTGCTCTTAAGACTATAATTAGCAGGGCTGGCTTATGGTGTTAAAATGCTTCCCTGACTTACCGACTGATTGAAAGTTCTCGGCACAAATCTCCTTTGTGCCTGTGAGTTTTTAACTGCTACTATCACATAACCAAAAATACATAATCACCTCACTGCATTTTTTTTTTTTTTCAAGGTTTGATGGGCTTGCTTGCAGGTTAGGTGGCATTATGCATTTTTCAAGCCCTGAAGATAACACAAGAATGGAGGCGAGAGCCAAGTCAGCACACAAGGAGGAAAAAGAGGCGGGGGTGAGACAGAGATAGAGTGGAGAGGCAGTGGAGATAACCGCCAAGAAAGTGGAGGAGAGCTTGGCGAGAGGAGGAGAGAATAGAGAGAAGTGACAGTGTGATGTAGTGACAGAGGAAGTGGAAGGAGGCGAGAGGCAGCGAAAGTGGCAAGAGACAAAGACACAAGGAAAAGCTACTAGAGGTAGAAAAGAACCTGGGGAGTGAGAGGAGAGTGAGAGGAGGGGAGTGAGAGAGAATGAGACCCAGGAGGTAAACTAATCACCGAGCACGCAATGCAATTTTCTGGCTCTGTGCCTCCACTCCACCACACTCCTCCCTCCTTCGCTCGCGCTCCCTTCCTCCCGTGCACCCGCCCCTCCTCGTCTCGGGGGCTCTTTTTACTATTCCGCTCACACACACTGTCTCTCGCTCCTCTATCTATCAGGCGGTACCATTGCAGCGCTCCCCCCCTCTCCTCTGTAATACTGCCCTGTAATCCCCTCTGGCTCGCCAAAAATGGAGTGAGCCACTCTGGCCATCAGCATTCAAAAAAAGAAAAAATATGCTGTAGATGAAGGAAAAGAGCATTTTAATGGGGAGTATTTGGTGTCTTTTATATAATTATTCATATTTACTGCTTGATGTTTCTTCAGGTGTTCTCATATTATGTCTTTATGAGGGGGTTTGTGTGTGACAAGGTGAATGATGGTAAAATACAGTAAAAACAAAATCTGTCTGTTTGCATATGTGCATGCGTGTGCGTATAATGTGGCCCCCCCCACCCCCCCGAGGTGAAGGCATTTAGGAAACGTTTGATAACGCTGCAGCAAAGGTTTGAAAGTGTGTTCAGTCTCTCTCCCGAGAGCGGCGGCGGCGGCGGCGCCTGCCTGCCTGCCTCACTGTTTTGCAGCGCCTTGATGATGATGATAGATGTTCGCTCCAGACATGCAAATAAAGGAGGAGGCTCCGTAGAACCGCGCACATGCTCTCGCTCGCAAACGCATGCACGGGCACACACACACACACACACACACACCAGCACATGTGTATATGTTTGAGTATGATCAAGTCATCCATTGATATATTAATCTTCCTCTTTAGGGAATATACCCCCGGGAAAATGCGGAAAGCTCCCACACACAGCAGCCTCAAAACTGCCCTATTTTCACACTGTGCACTGACTGGAGAGGAAGATTTGTCACATAGCGTGCTAATTTGAAAGATAGGAGCTCTTCTCCTCTAAGAGGAAGGTGTGTACGTGTGAGAGGAAAAGCGAGCTAGCTCATTATTGACACGCAGTATATGTCACCTCATCTATCATCAGTGACACTGCTGTCGCTATTGAGGCTTATAGGGACACCATGCCCGTTCTCATTCACAGGGCGTCAAATACCGACGCTGTGTCATGGCCGTTCAATACCACCGCACAAGGCACCCTTTACAGTAGCTGTGGTCGGAGATGCACAGGGCTTTCCATTAACTACAATGTAAACCCATCTGCGGCAACAGTAAACGCTCAGAGAAAGTGCTGTGCTGACGTAGTGAAAGCGAGCACAAGGGACATGCAGGGCGGGTGTAAAAGGAGGTGGATGGGTCCAATAACACAGTTAACTTTCACGTTACAGTCAGCTGTTCGTTCGTGTCCCGTGTTCACAACATCAAGTCACATTTTCACTGTACAAACGTAGTCATTTCAAGCCCAACCATGTCGTTTTTTTCTAAATAAGTGGTTTTGTTGTCTAAACCTAAGTGATTTTGTTTAATTCACTACAACACATGTTTACATGCGACCGAAAAGTGACGAGGTGTCTGACAAAGCCTCAGTATGTGACGAGTTGGGATGAGAACATGTTGGGGACACATACACACACTTAGGCCCTGTCTACACGTATACAGATATTTTTTAAATACGGATATTTTCCTCTACATTTTGGCCTCTTGTCCACACACAAACCGAGTTTTGAGTAAAAAAAAACCCGGATATGTTTGAAAACGCCTTCTAATGTGCAGAATTTTAATGTGTGAACATGTAAAACGGGGCGTTTGGGAAACAATGACGTCCTCTACTCATTTCGTGCATGCCCATTGTTGCTTTGTGTAATAAAGATGGCGGACTACCGTTTTTTTTTACATTTTGTTAGCACTGCTCGGACTAATTACTACTTTACATTTGAAAAATGTTCCATCCACAGGACGCCAAGGCAGGGAACACATTAAACATGTCGAGGCTGAATGGTGATTGAATGTGCTTTTGGGCGATTGAAGGCGGGGGTTGGAGCACTCAGAAGGGCTATGGACATAAACCTGAATGACCTCCCTTTCTTCATTTATGCATGTAAAGAGACAGTTGATGACAGCAGAGTGATGACAGTCATGCAGTTTGACCAGGAATCCTAGCCCCGCCACCAACAATAACAAACTGGCTGTAATGAAGCCGACGGAAAGGGAGAGAGAAGGGTGGTAACAAAATTCCTTGACCCTTAACTTGTGATCTCACTTGTGGTGACATGTAAATATTCCAGCGAGCGTTTGGAGTCGTTTTTTGCGTTCAAGTGTGGATTATAGTTTGTAAAACGAAGGTTGTGTGGACAGATTTTTTTTTTATAAACGGAGGGGAAAATATCTGTTTTTAAAAATATCTGTATACGTGTAGACAGGGCCTTTGTGAAACACACTGGGACAGACTACAGGATCAATTTCAACAAGCTTATCATATTGCTACACAGTTGTATCGGTGTGCACATTCTTTCTGTCTCTCTCTCTGTCACACACACACATATAAACTGGAAAAACAAAGTTCGGAAACTTGTGTTTGGTCGATTATTTCTCTGTTGTTACAATGCTAATTGGCATTGTATTTTACATCGTTGGAAAGCCTGTTTATTTACCTTCGCAATGATGTCCAACTTGTAAGGATCATGCATTTGTGGGATGAGCAGCACAGCTGATTATGTGGGTAGCGCCCAAGAAAAATTTGCCAAAATGCTCCGTCAATGGTAAACAGTGTATTCTCCTGTTGGTATTGACTCTTGTTGTGAGTTGTTTGGTGGATTGGATGATTGAACTCTCTATCAGTAACAAGGAACAAACAA
>CAKAKR010003835.1:2345-12727 GCA_916700685.1 Adelosebastes latens | reverse complement strand
TACGTATATTAGGGCTGTCAGTCGATTAAAATATTTAATCACGATTAATCGCAAATTAATCACAGATTTTTTATCTTTTCTAAATGTACCTTAAAGGGAGATTTGTCAAGTATTTAATCCTCTTATCAACATGGGAGTGCTGCTTTATGCAAATGTATGTATATATTTATTATTGTAAATCAATGAACAACACAAAACAATGACAGATATTGTCCAGAAACCCTCACAGGTACTGCATTTAGCATAAAACAATATGCTCCAATCATAACATGACAGTTTTTACTCGCCAACATTTAACGTAAGTTTGGAGCGTTATTTAACCTCCTTCATAACCAGCTAGTCTGACCTGGTTGGTACCGATGGATTCATCAGGTTCTCTAGTTTCATATGATACCAGTATCTTCACTCTAGCTTTAAAACTGAGCCGCTACAACCTAAAAATCACAGAGTTGACTTGTAGAAAACAGGTCAGTTCAAAGTTTACCAGCTGACTGAATGTGGACGTGGTCCTGGTTTTAATCTGTAATCTGGTTGGACTAGATGTCTCCTCTCAGAGACGGAGACGGAGAGACAGACAGTCCAGAGGTGAGACAGTTTGAGGGTTAAACATTGACCTGAAGGAGGTTCAGACTCAACAGGAAGTGACTCAGTGTGTTTGAGGCAACCTGCTGGCTCTTCTTCCCCCCCCACATCACAATAACAACGGGGACCTGCAGCTTATTAATACACGAGTTGATTTCAGGTCACACCCTTCTTATTTTCATTTTAATCTACTGGATTGCTTCACATTATTTTCTTTAGTTTATTCCCATATCATATATCTTTGCTGTCAATTTCAATTTATTTTTTATTACATTATTTTTTTTCACTTTCTCTTTTTTATTTTAATTTGTTCTATTTAATTTTAATCAATATTATAATATAATGTAATATCATTATTTTATTATATTCTTTTATTTTGTCAATTTAATTTATTTTTGTTTTATAATGTTTCATATTTAATTGTTTTTTATCATATTGTATTTTATGATTTAATTATTAATTATTATATTTTATTTTATTTAACTTACAGTACTTATTTTTTATGTGTTTTATTTCTATCCATTAGATTTTAATATTTAAGTTATTTTGGCATGTTTCTTTCATTGTTTTTTATCATATTTAATTTTATTCACACTTATTTTGTTTTATTTTTTATTAATTGCTTTATATTTTACTTACTTTTCTTTATATTTTTATTTTATTTTATTATATAATTTTACTATTTAATTATTTATGTATTATTTGTTTATATTATTATACTTTTTTATTTTAATTACATTTAAATTCGGTTTATTTTATTTATGCTTAATCTGTTTTGTTTTTTTATGTTACTTCTCTTTAATTTTAATTTTATTTAAATTTTTTATAATTTAATTTTATGAATTACCATTCTGTTATTTATCTATCATTTGTTTATATTATAATTTTTTTTTTTACCACATTTTTTTTTTTTGTCATTTTATTTTATTCATACTTAATTTGTTCTTACTTTTCTTTATTTTTTAATATATTTTAATGTTTTATTTTCATTTGTTTAAATATATTTTCTTATTAATATTATATTTTTTAACGTCATTTTAATTTATTTAATTTTATTATATATTATTGTCAGCAGTAACTCATTTTATTGTCTTAGTCTGTTAGCCCCGCCCCCAGCTCCCTCTAACCCCGCCCCCTGTGGTTAAGCCCCGCCCTCGTATACTGCTGACTGTCTCATTCAGCTCAGTGGAGGGTCAGAAACACCTCTCTCTCTCTCTCTCTCTCTCCGTCTCTTTATTTCCTCTTTTAAACGTTCTGTATTTTCTGAATGGATTGACGCTGAAGCATGCGGAGGGGCAGAGGTGCATGCTGGGATTGCTCTGCGGTTTGGGGACTGATTGTGAGAGAGAGAGAGGACGAGCGAGGTGGGTTTTAATGTGGAAACGTGAGAGAGAGAGAGTTGGTTGGTTAATGAGTGCTAGGACGAGGTGTTGACCTCTGTCTGTCTTAACTTCTCTCCGGTTTCTCACCTGTTATCAGGAATGTTGTGTTTCATGTGTTGAACAGGAAGTTCAGGTTTTTCTGTTTCTATCTACCTGCTCAGCCGACACACACTGCAGGAGGTCTCAAAGACAAACTGTGTGTCTCACATGTCTCACTCTCTGTCTCACATGTCTCACTCGCTGTCTCACTCTCTGTCTCACATGTCTCACTCTCTGTCTCACATGTCTCACTCTCTGTCTCACATGTCTCACTCTCTGTCTCACTCTCTGTCGGCCTCTTTTAATGCTTTACATCCTAAAATACTCGGTTACAAGTAAAACTACTGCTACTGGAGTCAAAATACATAATACCAGCAAGTATCAACAATAGAAGTCCTCACTACGGATGCATTCATTCTGTATTATTTGTTTATATTATTATACGGTTGTTTTTTTTAAATTACATTTTAATTAATTTTATTATTATTTTATTTTTTATCACAACATTTTATGTTTTTTTTTTCATTTTAACTAGATTTTAATTGATTTAATTGTATCATACTTTATTTTATTTATTCTTAATTTGTTTTCTTTTTCTTCTTTATTTTTTTTATATATTTTAATGTTTTATATTTATTATATTATTTTACTATTTACTATTTAATTATTTATGTATTATTTGTTCATATTATTATTATTATTTTTTTAATTAATTTTATTTATACTTAATCTGTTTTGATTTTCTTCTTTATTTTTTATATATTTTAATTTTAATGTTTTATTATATTATTTTATTAATGAATCTTCTATTATTTATTTATTATTTATATTATAATTTTATATCACAACATTGTTTTTTATTTTACTTAATTTTCCTTATTTTCTATTTATTTTAATTTAATTATTATATAATATTTATAGTTAAATTTAAATTTCTTATTATATTATTTTACTATATACTTTTTAATTATTTATGTATATATATATCCTTTATTTAACCAGGTAAAAACTCATTATTATACATTTTTTAACATATATTATTTTATTATTATTGTTATTAATATTAATATCTGTGTGTGTGTGTGTGTGTGTGTGTGTGTGTGTGTGTGTAGACTCCAGCCTGTACGGATCGGAGGGTTCGGGGCTCCAGACCGGCAGCCAAAGTGAGACAGTAACCATCACTGTAATTTACTGACCTTTCTGACATCCAGTGAACTCATCATGATGTTTTCCCGCCTCTCTCTCAGGTGGCTCCTCCCCCGCGGTGTTCGGAGTGGGCGGAGCTCCGGGAGGCGCCGCCGGCTCTCCGGGAACCAAACGCAGCGGCTCTGGAACCGGAAACACGCTGAAGGTACACGAAGTAGTAGTAGTAGTACTGTAGTACTGTCAACACAGGTAGAGGTAGTACTACATCATGTAGTACACTAGTAGTAGTATAGTAGTAGTAGTAGTAGTAGGAGCAGTAGTAGTAGTAGGAGCAGTAGTAGTAGTAGTAGTAGTAGTACTAGTACATTGAGTTGTGTGTTTTCGTTGCAGCGCTGGTTGACCAGTCCCGTTCGGAGGCTGAGTCAGGGAAAGGCTGACGGACAGAAGAAACCTCCAATCAGAACCAGGAGGCGGGACAACAAGTCGGAGGTGACCACGCCCCTCACCGGCAACGCACAGACGGTAGACTAACACATATACACACATATACACACATATACACACATACACACACATACACACACATATACACACACATATACACACATATACACACATACACACACATATACACACATACACACACATATACACACATACACACACATATACACACATATACACACATATACACACACATATACACACATATACACACACATATACACACATATACACACATACACACACATATACACACATACACACACATATACACACATACACACACATACACACACATATACACACACATATACACACATATACACACATACACACACATATACACACATACACACACATATACACACATATACACACATATACACACACATATACACACATACAGAGTAACGACAGAGAAGATGAAGTTTGTGTGTGTATTTGTTTGTGTGTAGAAGGCGAGGAAGGAGGAGGCGGGGCAGAGCGGCGGGGAGGAGGAGCCAGAGGAGGAAAGCCACACCCCTTTACCTCCTCCCATGGACATCATCAAAGACCCCAACAACCCCGAGGTAACCAGGGACCACCCGGGTCATAGTTTATATGATAACCATCATTTATAAATGGTAAATTAATAGATCATTTTAAATATTAGTATTCAAAAAAATGTCACGGTAAAATTCAAACCAAAAAAAGTTAATTATTTATCTATTATTAATTATTTTGATTATTCTATTATTCATTATTTATCTATTATTAAGTTATTATTAATTATTTTAATGAATCTATTGTTAATTATTTTAAATAACCTATTATTCATTATTTATCTACTACATTATATTATCAATTAATCTATTATTAATTATGTATATATTATTAATCTATTATTTATTATATTCATTAATCTATTGTTAATGATGTATATATTATTAATTATTACTATTAAATGATTTATATATATCTATATATATTAAAACATTTTAAGTGATGAAATGTTTTGTTTTGTTTGAACAACAGTTAAAAATATTAACAGAAATATTCAGTTATTGAGGTTTTAATCTGCTGCTTGCAGACATCTCGGCGTATTTTTACTAAAGAGTTGTTCGTGGATGTTTAGTTGTGATTTCAGGTGAATCATTTCAGGTATTTTATCTGGAAACTTGAACCAGATTTTGTTGATAATTCAGATGAAATATGAGAATCAGCTCTAATAGTTGTGTTTCTGATTGTGTCTTCAGGCTCTGGACTCAGATCAGGGCTCCAACGAGTCGGACACCGAGCAGAGAAATAAAGCTCTGAGAGGACGCATGTAAGACCAATAATAAATAATAATAATCAATAATAATAATATGATTATCTGTGAGAGAATAAAACAGATTTAACGTGTTCTAACGTCTGCAGGTTTGTGGTGAACGAGATGATCCAGTCGGAGAAGGACTACGTGAAGGATCTGGCTGTGATTGTGGAGGTGAGACAAATAAAATGAGTTTTATGTCTTTATTAAATATATAATATATAATATTAATATTAATATATATTGTGTGTCTCAGGGCTTCATGTCCAGGCTGGAGGTCAGAGGGATCCCAGAGGACATGAGAGGAAAAGACAAGATCGTCTTCGGCAACATCCAGCAGATCTACGACTGGCACCGCGAGTCCGTCACACACATTCATAATAATAATAATGATAATAATAATGATAATAATGATAATAATAATAATGATAATAATAAAAACTCTCTGACTGACTGTTTGTGTTTCAGTTTCTTCCTGGTGGAGTTGGACCGATGTGTTCAGAATCACGACCTGCTGGCCGACCTCTTCATCAGACACGTGAGTTTCACCAAAACATCTTCATTGTCTAACAGTTATTAATATTAATACGTTTATAGTTTGACTTCTCTTCTTATTTCTGTTTTATAAACCACTAAATATTTATTTATTTATCTGGACTTATTTCTGTCTTTGTGCTGCTGCGACAGCTGCAGGATTAATTTATCTTATCTTAAACTCAGGTTGCTATTTTAACCTCATTTTTAGGGCCGTCAAAGTTTGTGTGATAATTAACGCAAATTTGTTTTAACGCCACTAATTTGTTTAACGCAACTTGTGATTTTTAGGTTGTAGCAGGTTCAGTTTTAAAGCTAGAGTGAAGATATTAAACTGTCCAAAAAGTCTAAAAAAAGTCTGAAAAAAGTCAGAAAAAAAAGTCAGAAAAAGTTTGAAAAATGTCGAATTTTTTTTTGAAAATGTTCAAAAAAGTTTGAAAAATGTCGAAAAAAAAGTCCAAAAATTTTAAAAATATCAGAAAAAAGTCTGGAAAATGTCAGAAAAAAGTCTGAAAAATACTAGCTTGTAGTGAAGGAGGTTAAATAACGCTCCAAAATTACGCTAAATTTTGGCGAGGAAAAACTGTCATGTCCATTTTCAAAGGGGTTCCTACATCTACATAAAGCAGCATAATTGTCCACTCCCATGTTGATAAGAGTATTAAATACTTGACAAATCTCCCTTTAAGGTACATTTTGAACAGATAAAAAATGTGATTAAAAAATGTGTGATTAAATATTTTAATTGATTGGCAGCCCTAGTTATTTTATTATACTCATATTTCTCTATTTTGCTGATGATTCTACGCTTTATATTACCAATCTTTTATCTCATTCATGCCTTATTTATTCCTTGTATATATGTGTGTACTGTTTTTTTTAGAAGAGAGTAAATAAGTGTTTGAGAGACTAAGGTTTATCATAGTTTATAAAAGTTATTTAATGAAAGAGAACCTGGGGTTTACCGCTGCAGAACATTATTAATATTTGTGTTAATAATAATGTTAATATTTTCTATATGTGTGTTGGCTGCAGGAGCGCCGCCTCCACATGTACGTGGTTTACTGTCAGAACAAGCCGAGGTCAGAGTTCATCGTCATCGAGTACGAGACCTTCTTCGAGGTAACGCATCACTTCTGTTTCATTATTATTTATATACGACTGAATAGAAGACACTGAACCTGTCTGTCTGTCCACCTGTCTGTCCACCTGTCTGTGTGTCTGCAGGAGATCCAGCATGAGATCAGCTGCAGGATGTCCATCAGTGATTATCTGATCAAACCCATCCAGAGAATCACCAAATACCAGCTGCTGCTGAAGGTCTGGGACGTCTCCTCACATTATTATATACTGTATATATATATATATATAGAATACATTTTAAATCACTTTCATCTGTCCGTCTCTCAGGATTTTCTCAAGTACACGTCTAAAGCAGGACTGGACTGTGAAGAGATCGAGGTGAGAACATTTATAAATCCCTGATAACACAGCAGGACGTTGGTGTGGCTGGTTCAGGTGTTGGTCTAAAAGATGCTGCCGGTGATGTTAAATGATTTACTGTTTACTCCGGACGGTGAATCATCACACCTCAGTAATATTTAACAACCAAGTGTGTGTGTGTGTGTGTGTGTGTGTGTGTGTGTGTGAGCAGAAAGCGGTGGAGCTGATGTCGCTGGTGCCGAAGCGCTGCAACGACATGATGAATCTGGGACGCCTGCAGGGATACGAGGTACACCTGTCTACCTGTCTGTCTGCCTGTCTGTCTACCTGTCTGTCTACCTGTCCGTCTACCTGTCTCTCTACCTGTCCGTCTGCCTGTCTGTCTGCCTGTCTGTCTGCCTGTCTACCTGTCCGTCTATCTGTCTGTCTAACTGTCTGTCTACCTGTCTATCTGTCCGTCTACCTGTCTGTCTACCTGTCTGCCTGTCCGTCTACCTCTCTACCTGTCTCTCTACCTGTCTGTATACCTGTCTATCTGTCCGTCTACCTGTCTGTCTACCTGTCTACCTGTCCGTCTACCTGTCCGTCTGCCTGTCCGTCTACCTGTCTACCTGTCTATCTACCTGTCTGTCTACCTGTCTGTCTACCTGTCTGTCTACCTGTCTGTCTACCTGTCTGTTCTTTACAGAGTTGTCTTTACAACATACCCACTAACTTTCTAACATTTAATTGGTAACAAGAGAGCTCCAGACTGAAGGTCTTTACACGTCAGGGACGACGAATAAACGACACCAAAATGCAAAATACTCGCCTGCGTATAATATATGTCTTGGGTAGGGATGTCAATAATTAACCGTTAACCGACATTAAGTCGTAATATTACGACTTTTTTCTTGTAAAGTTATGACTTTAACGGAGCCTCCGTGTCGTCGTTTCATAAACATAGACGTAACTCAACCCGTTCCGCACAACGTGATTGGTTGATGCCTTTATTCACGATGTGAAAGCTCAGAAAATGAAAACATAGAAGGCCAAGAATAGAGCCCTGAGGAACCCCACCGGTAACCTGACTTCCTGTCCTCACCTGACTTCCTGTCCTCACCTGACTTCCTGTCCTCACCGGACTTCCTGTCCTCAGGGGAAGTTGACGTCTCAGGGGAAGCTGCTGCAGCAGGAGACCTTCTGTGTTTGGGAGCAGGACGGAGGAGTTTTATCTCGCAGTAAAGACCGACGAGTTTTCCTGTTCGAGCAGATCATCATCTTCAGCGAACTGCTGCGTAAAGGATCCAACAACCCGGGATACCAGTTCAAGAACAGCATCAAGGTTAGACTGGTTTATACTGGTTTATACTGGGTCAACACACAGACTGGTTTATACTGGGTCAACACAGACTGGTTTATACTGGGTCAACACAGACTGGTTTATACTGGGTCAACATAGACTGGTTTATACTGGGTCAACACATAGACTGGTTTATACTGGGTCAACACACAGACTGGTTTATACTGGGTCAACACATAGACTGGTTTATACTGGGTCAACACATAGACTGGTTTATACTGGGACAACATAGACTGGTTTATACTGGGACAACACAGACTGGTTTATACTGGGTCAACACAGACTGGTTTATACTGGGTCAACACACAGACTGGTTTATACTGGGTCAACACACAGACTGGTTTATACTGGGTCAACACATAGACTGGTTTATACTGGGTCAACACAGACTGGTTTATACTGGGTCAACACACAGACTGGTTTATACTGGGTCAACACAGACTGGTTTATACTGGGAGTAATGGTGTTATATTTGCGTGTGATCAGGTGAGTTACCTGGCGATGCAGGACAGCGTGGACGGTGACCCCTGTAAGTTCGTGTTGTGGTCTCGTGGCTCGGCGGAGCGCTTCACGCTGCAGGCGTCCTCCGCCAGCATCAAGATGACCTGGGTGGAGACCATCGCCACGCTGCTGGACGCACAGAACAACTTCCTGTCAGGTGACTACATCCTCAGATCTCTACCTGAGTCTGGATCAGATCTGGTTCAGTTGATCTGATCTGATCCGGTTTGTGTCCACAGCTCTTCAGTCCCCCATTGAGTACCAGAGGAAGGAGGGCGGGATCTCCGTGACCCGCCCTTTGTCGTCAGGACGACCGCCGTCTGCCCCGCCCACGCCCAACGGCCACGCCCCTCAGCCTCCTCCTGACAGCGAGCAGGACGACCAGGTTCGGACTCCCCGTTTACGTTCTCATATTTGATTTTTAAAGTTCAGATTAGAGCTAAATGTGACCTTTGACCCTCCCCCCAGGAGCTGGTTCTGGTGCTGCAGGACTTCGTGGCGGTCCGGGAGGACGAGATCTCCGTGTTCCGGGGGGAGAAGGTTCAGATTCTGGCGTCCAACCAGCAGGGTCAGAGTCTGGTGTACCGGCCGGCCAACAGCGACTCGCCGGCCGCCGAGGGCTGGGTGCCGCGCAGCGTCCTCAACGCACACTGACACCTACAAATACACAATAATACTATGACTGACAGCAGAGTACACACATCAAATACTGCAAGCTAACGGGGCCAAAGGCATGCTGGGAAATTCTGTTATGACGGTGAGAGGTGGAGCCTTAAGATGGCGATGTGAGCTCTTCCAAAACATCCCATAATATCTGAACAACTACCGGACATGGTGACGACCTCATCTTCCCTGTAGCGCCGCCATCAGGACGTTTGACCACGACGGTCTGAAAAAACGCTGGATTACCGTGAAAGTTTCCAAATAGTTAACAATTCTTGCCATTAACGATTAATTTACCTGCAATTTTCTCGCCATTGTCAATTAATTTACCTGTAATTTTCTTGCCATTTTCTCACCATTATCGATTAATTTACCCTTTATTTTCTTGGCATTGTCGATTAATTTACCAGTTATTTTCTTGGCATTGTTAAATAATTTACCTGTTATTTTCTTGGCATTGTCGATTAATTTACCTATTATTTTCTTGGCATTGTCGATTAATTTACCAGTTATTTTCTTGGCATTGTCGATTAATTTACCAGTTATTTTCTTGGCATTGTCGATTAATTTACCTGTTATTTTCTTGGCATTGTCGATTAATTTACCTATTATTTTCTTGGCATTGTCCATTAATTTACCAGTTATTCTCTTGGCATTGTCCATTAATTTACCAGTTATTCTCTTGGCATTGTCGATTAATTTACCTAATATTTTCTTGGCATTGTCGATTAATTTACCTGTTATTTTCTTGGCATTGTCGATTAATTTACCTGTTATGTTCTTGGCATTGTCGATTAATTTACCTGTTATTTTCTTGGCATTGTCGATTAATTTACCTATTATTTTCTTGGCATTGTCGATTAATTTACTAGTTATTTTCTTGGCATTGTCAATTAATTGACCATTTATTTTCTCGCCATTACTGATTAATTTACCAGTCATTTTTCGCCATTGT
>CAKAKR010003830.1:0-20011 GCA_916700685.1 Adelosebastes latens | reverse complement strand
ACTATACATCCTATTTACCACTTTATTGCTGACTGCACATATGTACATATTACATTTATTTATTGCACATTCTACATTTATTTATTGACGGACTGTACTTACTATGTTCACCCATTCACTCTGTATCTTTTATATCTCTATTATTGTCTTTATAATTTTTGTATACCTTTACCTCTCCTGTGATTCACTCTGTTTGCTGATGTTGCTGCTTTGACACCTGAATTTCCCTCCGGGGATTAATAAAGGTTCATCTTATCTTATCTTACATACGGGCATTCGGGGTCTCTGCCATTGTTGTTGGACCTGTAAACACTGGAGGCAAAGGTGCAAATATGCATTGTAGCAGACGGCAGCCTGGGTAGAGCGTGACGTCACTGTGTGTAAAAGAATAAAAACGCCATAATCTTTACTCTGCTTTCATGCCATAATTTCCCACACCGCCTTTATTAGTGCACAGCGGACTGGAGGAGATCCTGAAATTAACACCCCTATGTGCTGAATATAGAATTGATTTTGAATTGGGAATCGTTTTGAATCAAATTGTGACCCCGAGAATCAAAATCAAATCGTGAGATAACGAACGATTCACACCCCTATAAACTTGTATCCGGTTTTTAGTTTGTGCTAGTAAGGAAAGGGTTAAGTAATGTCATTGTGCACTTCACTTCTTCATCGTACGCCAGACTCCTCTTAGAACCTAGACACTTAAATATACCTGCGAAACCGGCGCCAAGTGGGTTACACATGCAGATGCTGACACAGAATTTTGTGCTAAAGATGCTCAGTATGTAAAACTAAATACTTACATAAAGCAGCAGAAGATACCCAGTGTTGATTGAATATGTATCTGGCACATTAAAAAAACACGTGTATAAAATATGCAATCAATTTAATATTTTAGTTGTTTTCTGATTCACCATCTAATTAAAATCTGTGTTAATTGTAGGTGTGAACAACAAGCGTACCATGTTGATGGTAAAATGTTCCAGCAGCAGAAGGACCTGCGGTATCTCTCCTTCACACACCACGGCTGAATGGAGTCTGACCTTGAAGGGGCTTTATAACACACCACAACGAACAGACGTCAAACAACTTTCTTCATTTATTACAAAGAGTTCTCTTTTCTGTTATTTTCATTAACTTTTCTTAAGAATACAATTAAAGTCAGAGAGAGCAGGAGAGTCTGTCTGTTAGCAACAAAAACGTTTTACATCATTTATCATTTCCATTCAGTCACGTGAGGCTGATAATTCCCGAGTGTTGGGTTTGATATGAGTTACATCATTTCAATTTTCCCTGAAACATTTAGCCTAATACATCATTTCCAGTGTTCAAAAGTTCATCAATCATATTCTGGCTTATTAAATAATGAATTCACAATCAGAATATCAATAAATATAGACGCTAATAATGAATAAATAATATTAGGGCAGTAATAGTGTAATAGTAGAAAATGGTGTACCTCTAAGCAGGACACAGTACACACTATAAATACAGACTGCAGGCTGTTATTCATGTGCAGATGTTTGTTAAACAGGTAACAGGCTACAGGGAGAAAACACTGCATCTCTGCCAGTGATAACTGTGTGCCTTTTATTAGTATTAGATCAGTGCAGACACAAACTCCATCAAAAGTCTCTACAGCCGTTAAAGCTGACTGACAGCTGATCCAGCTGTGATCAGCTGGAGTTTTCTCTAAAAACATCTCCTCTCTCCCCGCATCTCTTCCTCACCTCCTCCGCTCGCATCTCAGGTGGGAGGGACTAAGACGCGAGGAGAGGAGGCGAGGAAAGGAATCGACGAGACGCATAAGGAAAAGCACCTTAGGTTTGCAATCAGTAGTCACATTTGGAAACTAAACCTGGCTCAGTCTCCAGATACTTAACAAGTGCCTCAATTCTAGATCACCAAAAGCCTCAATACAACTATTAGGCTTAACACACAAACGGGAGACACAGTGGTGAGCTATTCAAGGAAAATCACAGCTGCCCCGACTGACAATCTGCCAACCATTTCTAACAGGTGCTCCTGATTTCTTCTCCCGGATTGGAGGGTTGGACTGGTTGTTGCTCCAATCAGGATCTCCAGACATCCAAACAGGAAGTGGGACGGGTGGTGCCTGGCTGGAACCAATCTCGGACAGGTAAGCACACATCCTACTTGACATAAACAAAGAAACACTAAAATGGTTATACACAAGAGTGTGCCAGCAGCAGCTGTAACCACATACTATACTGTGACATTATTTATCGTGTATCGCCATTCAGCCTAAAATACCGAGATATGATTTTGGTCTATATGACTTTTTATGGCATTCTATACTATGACTATTTATGGCATACTATACTGTGACTTTATATGACTTTTTATGGCATAATAAAGTCGATTATTTCACAACAATGACCGCCTCGCTCTACATTATCCCGCTTATTACCCGGCTACGTACTAAAGAAGTCAATAATTTGACACAAAATATTGATTTAAAAACAATTTTATTGATATAAAAATGATTTTATTGTTTCCGCTAATAAAAATAGTCCCTCCGATACGGTTGGAGCTGCATAGCAACGGTTCTAACTGAGTCCATAGCAACGTAACTTTAGTTTAACATTAGTTTACACATTAGTTATAATTCATATTAAACTGAACATTCCCATTTATGGTGAAGTGAGACGTGGTGAATGGGACTTCTCTGGGAATATTAATGTTGATGTTTTCTTCCTCATTCATCTGTGCATGTCCTTCTTTTCGGGGCTTTGCAGTTGACACACCTGGAAACACAATTATTACAAATGTTAACGTTACAACTTGTAACAATATTACTATTATCACTACCGCTCATTGCTTAAAGGGACTGTTTGTAACTTTTTACATGTATAAATCACCCGGGTCGGTTTCCCATGCGCGCTCGCATATGCGCGCTCGCGTGTGGCTACGCTGTTCAGACTCAGACTCCAACACAAACTACACGGAAGCACCAAAACCTCAAAGTTATATCTAGTGAAGCCCGTCTGTTAAACAATGTTGGCCGCGGTCGAAGTACGCGGGGGAGACCGTAGCTTTGGTCTCCAGGGCCGGAGTCTCTGCTGTACTCTGCTCCTCTGCCTGCTTGCCTTCACTCACACACTGCGCGCGTTCTCGCGCTCCACTCTAACGTGCATGCGCGCACACACTACACACTGCAGGAGAGTTAGTTTAGCTCTGAGAATATCTAGTGAATGTACAGTGGACGTTTGTGCAGAAATAACTGCCGCAGCTCCTCCAGACCTCCGAACAGAGGTTTTCCGTGTCTTGTGAAGTGACGCGGCTCCGCAACGAGTAACGTTATCGTCGCCGACCGGGTGCTGGTGTCTCCCCTGTTCCTGGTCGGGAGGCTGAAGCAGGAAAAGCCAACACTAGGATCAGCATTGATTCATGGAGAGACCTTCGTCTGGTCAGCTAACATTACTGCCAAGCAGCTGAAATATAGAGTGATATTGTGGTTTTAGCTGACGTGTGTCGCCTCACTGTGTTGAGCGATGCTCATTCATGTCTATGTAGATCGAGCACATAATACCCGACGCTGACTTTCGTTGACTTAACGGCAACAGGTGTCGCTGTTAACAAGCATTTCTGATTCTTACAAACAGTCCCTTTAAGTTAGCTATTGTGTAGAGTTAGGTAATTAATGAAGAGGCGCTCACCAGATGTGATGCCGTTGCTCGGATTGGAGCACGGGATCTTACTCCACTTTTCCCTCTCCGTAGCGTTTGGAGCCCAGTAGCACCTCAGGCTGCTCTCACATCTGTGCCCTGTCACAGACATTATCTCCCTACTCTCAAGACCGGCCTGAGAGAGGAGTTGGACAGCTGTGCCCCTCAAGCTGTGATTAGTGAATCTCACTGAAGGCCCGGCTGCCTGGCTGTTTTGGGGTAACATTTGCCCGAGGAAATTGTGCCCCACGGGCTCACGAGAGTACCACACTGCTTGTCTGTTCAGTAGCTGTTGGTCTTTTTTTAGTGGGTGATGGTAGAAAGCTTTAGCGTCAGGAGGGCAAAGAGATACATACTTTTAAACTGGCAACAGGGCAGTTTGGATTGGATCTTTGGCATCTTTGTGGTTCTTGGTTTCAGCGTTTTGGGCGAGATAAATGTACTCGATGCCATTCTCATCCTGTTTCAGAATAAAAGACTCTCTTGTTAAGTCTTGATTGCCCTCTCTGCCTCGTCTTGCCAGATGTAGCTGTACGTCAAACCACACTTTTCGAACCAGTCCGCTCGCTGTGCTCGGAGGAGCCGCAGATCTGTAGCTGAGATGGGGGGTTGGTGCTGGCTGACGTCTTTCCCGTTTTTGCGGAGGTTTTTGATGACAGATTTAAATACCCCGTTTGCTGGATGTGAAGGTGGCACAATTCATTATATCAAACTTTGAGAAGTGTCGACATATCCCTGCCCTAAGTGCTATGTAACTGGCAATTGAGTAAGTTTTACCGTTGGAGTTTTGAACAGAAGCATAAAATGACCGCAGCATGTGATTGAGGTTTTCTGCTCCGTAACTGTCAAAGTCTGTTGACATCTTCTTCTCCATTAACCAGTCTTTAAAAACTGCCATAGCCCATACCGTAGTCCGTTTAGTGTTCACTTCATGTCTGTCCTCTTCAATTTTGTTGATTTCTCTGTCATCCAGCTCTTTGTGTCTTTTAACTTTTTCTCTCTTTCTTTTCTTCACTGGGGATTCTTCTGCCGTTAGCCATGAATCTAAAGTTTTGCGCTCTCCAAATATATTAAAAGTAATATCAGAAAAATATTCCATTGTGTTTTCTGATGGATTAACGGAAACCAAATCGTCTATTTTTTTTGCCACAGCTGACGTTGTTAAATTTACCGGATTTCATTCTGCGCATTGATATGATCGGACGTGGTCCTCCAGAGTCTATGATCAGAGCGTCCGTAGCAACGGGCTGTTATACAGAAATTACAGACCGCAGAACGCCGTGATTGACCAATCAGAATTGAGTATTTAACACAGCCGTGTAATAAAACTTTTTATGGCATACTAAACTATAACTTTTTGTGACATACTATACTGTGACTTTTTATAACTTTTTATGACATACTGTACTGTGACTTTTTTATGACTATGGCATACTATGCAATTACTTTTTGTGACTTTTTAATGACATACTATGGCGTTTTGTCATTTTAATAGCATACTATACTACTACTTTGACTTTTTATGGCATACTATACTATACAGTTATAGATATATTATGTTTAGATATGAAAAATATTGAATTATGTTACTGGTTTACCATGCTTTGTGAGTTTTACTTTTTTATCACCATTCATATGATCTATACAACCAATGTGTTTATGGTTGAATCGTTTACTGGAGCACAGTGGTGGAAGAAGTACACAGTGTAAAAATACTGTTATACTTAAATGTCCTGCATTTATAAGTATTAGTATCAAAATATAGGCCTACTTAAAGTGCCAAAAGTGAAAGTACTCATTATGCAGAATGTCCCATTTCAGTATAATCTATATTATATTTCTGGATTATAATTATTGATGCATTGTGTTAATGTTGCAGCTAGTAACGGTGGAGCTAATTAACTACTTTATATAGTCATATTTATTAATGATATACTTATATTGTGTTTAAAGTATCTTAATCTGCAAAGTGGCTATTAACTAATCTGTTCAAATAAATGTATTGAAGTTAAAAGTACAATATTTCCTTCAGAGATGTAGCCTAGTGGAGTAGAAGTGGCCTATAAAGTTACATGAAATGGAAATACTCAAGTAAATTACAAGTACTTAAGTACAGCACTAGCCTTAATGTACTTTGTTACCTTCCACCACTGCTAGAGCACAAAATTGTTTACAAGAGCAAAAGATCTAGCCTAGACTCTTCATAGATCTTGCCTCTTAATTTTCCTCTGAAACCTGGGAAACACTGCTACAATGCCAGTTTAAAAAGACCAATGTTACGGGGTCCTAGGGGAACCCAGTCAAAGCACTCAATTTCAACCTATGCAGTTAAAATATTTAAAATAGTATAGATGGATAGAATGCTCTCCATGGGTCCGAAATTAAAGTATCACTCATTTATCAGGGGGTAGGGGCAATCTGTCAGTCATTGTGAAGGAGACAGACACAGATACAGCAGACACAGACTTACTCATGCGCTCCGGCTATTTTTCGTTTTACACGCACGACTGGCATACTACACTATGACTTTTAAAGACATACGATACTATGACTTTTTGTACTGACTTTTTTATGACCTCATAATGACACAAGTTACAACCCAGCTCTCTAGAGGAAAGGGAAGTAACTGGAAATGATGATGTCATAATGCTCCAAATAAAATATGATCTCAATTGGCCAATACAGTAATAATAATAAAATGTATTATTTATTGACAAGGAACTTAGACGTTTACAAACACAGACGAAAAGTCAAGTTACAAAATAGAAAAAAAGGGCCTGTGGATGCTGAGGACTCTTAAAATAAGAGCTACTGCTAACTTTACCTACAATATAAACCCTCACTAATTCATCTTGCCTAATCAAAACCAAACTAGGCTTAACACACAAACGGGGGAGACAGTGGTGAGCTATTCAAGGAAAATCACAGCCGCACCGACTGACAATCTGCCAACCATTTCTAACAGGTGCTCCTGATTTCTTCTCCCGGATTGGAGGGTTGGACTGGTTGTTGCTCCAATCAGGAGCTCCAGACATCCAAACAGGAAGTGGGATGGGTGGTGCCTAGCTGGAACCAATCTCGGACAGGTAATCACACATCCTACTTGACACAAGCAAAGAAACACTAAAATGGTTATACACAAGAGTGGGCCAGCGGAAGCTGTAACCACATACTATACTATGACATTTTTTATGACTTTTTATGTCACACTATACTGGCTTTTTTATGACTTTTTTATGACTCTTGACAGACTATACTATGACTTTTTTAGATCCTGATGAGCAGGTGGCAGCCTCTGACATCAGTATATAAATGTGTGTGTTGATGGGTAAATGTTGGCATGTAGTGTAAAGGGCTTTGAGTGGTCAGAAGACTAGAAAGACGCCATAAAAATGCAATCCATTTACCATTTATGATTTTCTTCAACATACTACACTGCCGTTTTACGACTTCTTTCCACATGCTATAATATAATAGACTTTTTCCGACATACTCCATTGACTTTTTTTGGACTTCTTTTGACATGCTATGCTACGACGTTTTAATGACTTTTGCTGACAGACTATCCTGACTGTTTTGAACTAGCACACTATGGCTTTTTAATGACTTTTTCGACATACTACACTGACTTTTTTTGCATTTTTTTACGACATACTATAATATTACTTTTTTCGACATACTATACTATGACTTTTTTGCATGTTTTTCGACAAACTATATGACTTTTATTTCTTTTTTACATACTATAATATTACTTGTTTTCGACGTACTATGCTGACCTTTTTCAAAATACTATTCTATGCCTTTTTACAAAAAAATTCCACATACTATACTATGACTTTTTTGCATTTCTTTCGACATACTGACTTTTTTGCATTAAATTTTTCGACATACTATACCATGACTTTTTTCGTAAACTTTTGCGACATACTATAATTTTTTTTCATAAAATTTGTTGACATACCTGTTTTCATTAATTTTTTTTTAACATACTATACTATGACGTATTTTCATTAAAGTTTGACATACTATACTATGAGTTTTTACCATGAGATTTTTCATAATATTTTTCGACATATTTCTCTATGACTTTTTTTCATAAAATTATTGTATGAGATTTTTCGACATACTATACTATGACTTTTTCTAATGAAATTTTTTACACATACTATACTATGACTTTTTTTTCAAAAATTTATGACATACTATAATATGACCTTTTTTCATGTACATTTTTTTACATACTATAGACTTTTTTCATGACATTTTTCAACATACTATACGATGACTTTTATTCATGAAATTTATCAACATACTAAACTGACTTTTTTGCATTTTTTTCAACATACTATACTGTGAATTTTCTGCGACATGCTATACTATGACTTTTTTTCCTGCCTCCCGGTTCTACACTCACCTGCCATACATCAGCTCATCAGCTCTTCAGTATTTCAGACCCGGCTGTTTACCCACTCATCGCAAGTTAGTTGTTACAGCTCTAGAGATAGATACATGCGTTCAGACCACATATAGAGTTAATCTTGTTGTGCTTTTTTCATTCACCTTTATTTCCTGTGCCACAGGAGCACCGCATCTCCACCTGCCTCCCAGCCAGTCCACCTGCATTACTTGCCCGCTCCAGTCCCTCCACACTCCGCCGCTCCTCCACCATCATCCACCATCATCGCCATCGGCAATACCTTCAAGACACCATTCACTCATATACACTGAAAATCATGAAAAGATTTTAATAAATTTTATTCTCCTCAAAATCTCATTCCTTGTACTCTGTGTCTGCGTTAGGGTCCTCAATTCACTAGTCACAACAACTATACTATGACAGTTTTAAGACATTTTATTTTTTCGACATATAATATATTTTTTGACATACTATACTATGACTTTTATGCATTTTTTTCTAAATACTATACTAAGACTTTTTTTCAACATACTATACTATGCCTATTTTTCATGAAATTTTTCGACATACTATACTTTGATTTTTATTCATGAAATGTTTCGACATACCATACTGACTTTTTCATGACATTTTTTCAACATACTATAATATATTTTTTTTTCATGTAATCTTTTGACATACTATAAACTTTTTCATGAAATTTTTCTACATACTATAATATATCTTTTTTTCATGTAATTTTTTGACATACGATACTATGACCATTTTTGATGACATTTTTTAACATACTATATAATGACTTTTTTTATGAAATTTTATGACATATACTTTGACTTATTTAATAAAATTTTTCGACATACTATACTATGACTTTTTTTCAAAAAAATGTATGAGATTATATAATGACTTTTTTATGAAATGTTTCGACATACTGTACTGACTTTTTTTTCCAAATATTTTATGAGATATTACTATGACTTTTTATGTAATTTTCCGACATACTATATGACTTTTTTAATGAAATTTTCCGACATGCTATACAATTACTTTGTTTTATGTAATTTACGGCATACTATATTATGACTTTCTTAATGAAATTTTATGACATACTATAATATGACTTTTTTAGGAAATTTAGGACATACTATGACTTTTTTTTCAAAAACTTTACGACATACTATACTGTGAGTTTTTTATGAAATTTTATGACATACTATACTATGACTTTTTTTCAAAAAATGTATGACATGCTATACTATGACTTTTATTCATGAAATGTTCGACATATTATACTATGATTTTTTTTCATAACATTTTTTGACATACTATAGACTTTTTTTCATGAAATGTTTCGGCATACTATAGACTTTTTTTCATGAAATCTTTCGACATACTAAACTGACTTTTTTTCAACATACTATACTATGCCTATTTTTCATGAACTTTTTCGACATACTATACTTTGATTTTTATTCATGAAATGTTTCGACACACTATACTGACTTTTTCATGACTTTTTTTCAACATACTATACTATGACTTTTTTTCATGAAATTTTTCGACATACTATAATACATCTTTTTTTCATGTAATTTTTTGACATACGATACTACGACCTTTTTTGATGACATTTTTTAACATACTATACTAGGACTTTTTTTCAATATACTATACTATGAGATAGAAAACATGTATAAAATACTCCAAAATAAATTGTCGAGTATTTAAAATTAGCATTTCAGCCAACCATACAATGCACACAGACATACAATAAATACAGTACTTTGACTTTTTTAGTCATCTCATCACAGCTTGTTTCATTCATCCATCTCTTCTTTTCTATCTTCTCGCTTCAATCTGTTCTTTCCTCCTTGTCCTCTATTCTCCCTTACCTCCTCCTTCATCATCCCCTGCTCTGCACCACAGACAGCTTGGATATTTAGTGAGCATTCATCAGCATCAGCAGTAAACCCATCCCTCTTCAGGGCTTGTTAGAGATCTGTTGTATTGTTCAGTTTGTGCATCATGCGGTCAAGCAAGTCATTTCACTGATTGGGGCACCATTTCAGAGGAAAGCTACTTCAAAGCATAATCAATTCAGAAAATGTCTCTCGCTGTCCGCGTTTACTTCTCCTGACCCATTCACAAATGTACGTCATCTTCTTTACGTCCAGATGGGATCCAATAAGGGAACATGTGAGGTTGTGAGGCTCCTCTTCCCTCTTTTATTATTAGATTTCACTTCAGGCATGATTTTCATATATTCATCTGAGTCACCTGCAGTTATTGCATTGCGCTCAAACCAATAATTGTAATCCACAGCAGTCAGTGAAACCCCGGTTTTACCACTCAGGCTGCATACAGACTGAAAGATGCCAGAGTCAAACATCTATCGTAGATAAAGTCATAAAGGTCAGTGCTCTCTGTGGTAAAGATGGAAATGCTATCTACATAAACCCACAAGTTGTGAAAATGTGCGAAAACTCACACAAGGCTCGCTGCCCAATGACCTGTCCTAACCTTAACCATTCGAGGTCAAAGCACAGTATGTCCAAAGACCAGCTCGTTCAGACTAAACCCCGTACTCTCTTGTACCGCCTCCCTCGCAGCCAACATCAAAAATGGAAGACCCTCTTCCCAATCCCTATCCAATTCAGTGCAATACGCACGAAGGAGCGATTTTAGAGTCTGATGGAATCTCTCCAAAGCGCCTTGGCTTTGCACATGATAAGCTGACGACTGATTATGCTTTATACGCAAAAGCTTTAACACTTGTGCAAACACGTGCGACAAAATTTGACCCCTGGTCACTCTGCATAACTTTTGGGATGCCAAACACGGAAATAAACTGACACAGGGCTTTTACGACAGCTTTAGTAGTTATTGAGCGCAACGGGTACGCAGCAGGATACCTAGTGCTCTGACACATAACGGTAAGCAAATACTTACAACCAAGCTGTTTCCCAAAATTAAGTGAATACCATCAATGGGCAGCGCCGAGCGCAGTCCTACCGCTACCTCACCGTTCACCAGCTCACAGCTCAAAGTCGTTTTATGCAAGGGAGTGGGGAAAACTGTCAACCGCATCCCCCGACTGAGGATACGGTCACCAGTGTCAGTCTCTGCCGACAAAGGCAACACAGAGTCCACTATGTAGGAGTCACGAGCCCCTGTATCCCTCAGGATTTTTATCGGGACCTTAGCATCACTTCCTACAAGTGAAACAAAACCCCCTCTGATGAAAGGAGCATAAGCAGCCAAAACGTCATTGATGACTTTTTGTTCGTTGACCAGCTTTTCTCCTTTTAGTGACAAGCCGCTCCTGAGTTTTGCTCAGCTTTTTAATTAATTATTAATATTTCTTTTAACCGTTTAACCGATAGCGTTAATCGGTTAAAATTCTTAATGTCGGTTAACGGTTAATTACTAACATCCCTAATCTGAGCTTTAAGCAGTTCATCCGAAGAGTGATCTTCCCTTCTCAGACTGCTTAATTTGAACAGTTTTTAGACGCCTGAAGAAGTAAAACTATCCAGTGTTTTGAAAGTAAAAACAAATATTTAAGAAAAGACTAAAATAAACATAATTTAATGTTGCCGAAATGTTTTTTCCTCTTCTCTCCGGTCCTCTTAATCACCTCACGACCCCTCAGAAACCCAGTTGGGAGGTCGTGGCCTGCAGGTTTAGGAACAGGTTGATTCAAAAACAAAACTGTGAGTGGAGCAGCGCACCCCACCAGCCTTGGAAGATTTGGTTGAGAGAGTGAAAACAGTGGAATACTTTCATTAGAGCTCCATAATGCACTTTTCAGTGAAACATTCATTTAAAAGCTATATTACTGAGACTGTTATTTATTCAAAAAACACACTTCACTTTTATAAAAAGGAGAGCAGCAGTGCATCTTTGTATTTCATTAGTGGATGTAATGTTCACTGTAGGTGCACTTCACATTTCTACCACCTGTTCACTGTAGATACTCTACAGTACTGTATATTTCCACTCTTGTTATTTCCATCATGGTCATTTGGGGAAAGGGGATTCTGACATTGCTTACTCCTCCCATTGATTTGAGCATCCTAATGGGTTTCATTGGACCTCCCATGATTCCACATTAATTTTTCATCAGCCCTCCGTTTCCTGCCTATATGGCTGTAAAAACCTCAGCAGCACCACTGCTGTTAATGCTGCTGTCGGATTACTGCAAACAGTGTGTGTGTTGGAGAGACTCAGCTGTAAAGCAAAGGGAGGGAGAGATCGAGAAAGATAACGAGAGAGAGAAAGAGAGAGAGAGAGAGAGAGAGAGAGAGAGAGAGAGAGAGTTTTCATAATCAAAGGCTTCACACTGGGGAAACTCTGAATCACCCGTAGAGCATCTAATGAGTTGAATTTAGTTCACCAGAAGCCTGGTTTTCCACTGCAGGGCCGAGCTGGGTAACACTATAAACTAGGGATGTCACGATACCAGATATTTAGTAGTCGATACCAATACCAGTGAAATTACACTATTCTCAATACCGATTTGATACCATGGGGAAAAAATAGGGCTGTCAAAGTTAACGCTAAATAACACGTTAATGCAAATTTGTTTTAACGGCACAAATTTCTGGAACGCATTAACGCAACTTGTGATTTTTAGGTTGTAGCGGAATCAGTTTTAGAGCAAGAGTGAAAATACTGGTATCATATGAAACTAGAAAAACCATGTCATACTAGCTGAAGGAGGCTAAATATCGCTGCAAACTTGTGCTAAATTTTGACGAGGAAAAAATGGCATGGCCATTTTCAAAGGGGTCCCTTGACCTCTGACCTCAAGATATGTGAATGAAAATGGGTTCTATGGGCTGAAGTAGACGAGATTGGAGCAAATATGATTAAATAATTTATATATGATTAAAATATGATAAAACGGTCGCTATAGCGTGACAGTAGTACAAGAAACAAGTTATCTGAAAAAAATCATGTGGTTCTGTGTCCTCCAGTGCTCCTAACGGCATCTGCCCGATTTCACAGACCGGAGGAAAACAAGCAGTAAGAACTTGAAGATCTGAAGTCTGCTGTCCATCTGCTGTCTACGAGAGCCGGCTGTCACTCACTTGCAAACTCCGACCAAACGGTCAAACTAGGCAGCGCTGATCAAATATGAATCAATATACTGTTACGTCGCCACCACTATGCCGCCGCCATTATGAAATCTGGGGAAGGAACGCCAAGTTCCAGTCACATGACCGGAGCACAGCCAATAGGAACGCTCTCTCAATGAAATGACCTGTCTCCCGCCACGTCACTGGCTAGATTTTTTTAAGCCTGAAAACAGAGCCATGAGGAGGTGCAGAAGTCTAGTTTTCTCTCAGAACACTTGAATAACAATATGCTGAAAGGTTATTATAGACTTTTTGCACAATGATGCCAAAAATATACTGCCTACTGCCACTTTAACTGAACTGTATGTTGTCACTTCTGCCTGCTAATTTTGCAGTGCAGCTCTCCTTAATGACAGCCAGGCTCTACAATGAGAGCATTTTACTGCATATGAGATTGAAAATTAGTGTGTGAATATGAAAAGTTATTTGATAGCACCGGTGATTGGCTCTGTTTTGACACATGGGCTGGCAAAATTCACTAAACTCCGACGGTAACAAATCAGTTATTTCTCCTCTTTCTTTTCTGGTGAATTGTGTTAAACTGACAGGTGTTTTTGTTATTATTTTGTCCACCCTATTAATATCAATGAGAGTAGGCTAAATAACAGAAACACGGCTCTATAATGCAATACAGTTCCACAGCAGCACAAACTACAGCCTCCAAAATGATCACGCAGAGGAAGGAGGATTTACTGCACAGCTGTTGTATTACACTGCATTACTTTTAGCTTTTATAAACTGGCAACTGATTATATAGCAATGTTTATTTATGGAGCACTTTTCAAAACCCAAGTGACAAAGTGCTTCACACAAGGCAGCGAACTAAAAAAAACTAAATTTAAAATCATATTTGATGATGAATCAAATAAAACTAATTCCATTAACATTCATGAAAACTGAAATAATAAGACAATTAAATAAAAAATTAAACAATGTAAAAGCAGGATGTGTTCTCTGATACAAGTAGATAAATTGTAAAAAATGCTACTTATCTTATTTTCTAGCAATAAAATAAATGTTCCTGGCCAGTGTCCTATTTGATAATTCAAAGTTGTTTAATGATATGTTGCATCTTATACATCTACATGTAAAGTATGTTAATTTCAAGCACTAATTATACAAAGAAACTGCACATTACTTATAGAATGCAAAGTTATGATTACCAACAGGGCCCTGAAACAAACAACAACAACAACAAAAAAACTCTGGTGGGAAAACAAGTTGGAAGAACCTGTGACTTAATAAAATAAATACAAAATTGCATGGAATACAAATGCCAACAAAAATTAACTTTTCCACTTTGCCACAAGGGTTCGGACAAAAAAAATTAAATAAAATTCAACAACAGCAGGGGTGAATACTCCCTATCTGCCAGACATATTAAGACTTTATGTATATTATTATTATATATTATTATATGGTCTGAATAAGTTCCCAGTTAAATCCTGTGGAAGCTCTGTGTCTTTTTGCCAGGAAATAGTAGATAACTGCAGCCTGTTAACTTTTCTTTGCCTGCGCTGCCACCCTGTGTTCACTCATGTACTGTACTGAAGTCAGTTATAAGTAGGAGATCAAACAGTGAGAATGGACACATAAAGTGAACACTGGTGCATAATAATGCAATCCACTGCAACACTACAAACTGTATTCTCAACCACAGAGGTGATGCATCTCCCATTTGACAGTGGTGGTTTCTATTACTCAGCTTCTATATTACGATGGCGTATGAGGGCCATTGTTGGTAAAAATAAATTAATTACAGAGTAATATTACGGGGTGTAATATTAAGAGAAAAAACTATGAATTTCCAAGATTAAAGTCATAAATTTACGAGAGAAAAAACGTGGATATTCTCTGAGATTAAAGCGGTAAATTTACCAGAAAAAAACTCACAAATTTACGAGAAAAAAAAAATATATTCTGAGATTATAAAGTCAGAAATTTACCAGAAAAAAAAAAACTCTGAAAAATTGTGTTTTTTTTGTCAAGGAATCACCTCGCTTCACTTTGATAGGTTGGATCAACATCATCACACCACAGACGCTGCCACTTGCCGTGTCTGTAGTGGATGAACTAATCGAATTTAGTACTTAGTAATCAAATTTAGTAATCAAATTTAGCAATAAGGAAATACTTGTGATTTTAATCCAGAATCACCAAATTTTATCATGAACATCCAAACTCTGAAGAGACATTGCCGTGAACTGGGCCTATTCAGAAGCAAACAACATACTGATTTTGAGTTATTTCTCATAAATTTACAACTTTCATCTCTGATTTTTTTAAACCTATAATGGCCTTAACATGCTGTTGTAAATACATAAATCGTTCATTATTAAATCCTGCTTGTACATTGTGTTGTGGTGTGTAAATGAAAATGTATAATTTTATCTCACATTTAAAATGCATAAAAATTACAGCACTCACTATGACACAATGTTGCGTGACATTAAAACTCATGAATATCATTGTAGTGTTCAGTTATCTTATGTCCCAAAATCTGTTTTCTTTAATACAATGATTTAGAGAGATAGACAATATTTTATAACATTTTCTTAAATAATTACAACAAAACAAGGTAATTATACTAATCCAACATGAAAAAAAATCAATCAATTAATAAATACACCTCTTTTTTTTTTAAATAGAAAAATAAAACCGAACAAAGATACAAAAAGCACAAACAAAACAAACAAATGTGATATTTATTGTCCTTTAAACAACTTTGAAGTGTCAAATATTGCATAGCTAGAAAATAAGATTAGCATTTTTCTGTAATTAATTTGACTTTAATTGTCCTATATTTCTGTTTTATGTTACTGGGATTTGTCTTACCATAAAATATATTGAATTTATAATAAATAATAAATTCAATTAAATATAAGATAATAATAATAATAATAATAATAATAGTAATAATAATAATAATAATAATAATAATAATAATAATAATAAAAATAATAATAATAATAATAAAAATAAAACAAAACTGTGTCCAGTTAGGGCCCTTCGTCATGTTTCAGATGTAAATGTTGTGGTGGTTCTAGTTATCCCATTTAAACCACAGGGGCCAGACATTGTTTTAGTGGGACCAGTTTAATTAACTCTGAAACATAAGTGAAGTCACACAGACAAATAAATAAAGTATAAAGTAGGACAATGTGTCACTTTAGAATAAACTATGCACTTATCTTTTAGTATATGGAAATAGTAAAGTACTACAAAGTGTATACTCTGATAGAGGTACAGTCACATCAGATCTTACATTTCATGTTCATATCAAAGAGTATCATTACCATGTATGAAATGCACTCTTATTTATATGCATTGATTACTTACAGAAAACATGCTACCAGGCCTATTCTGGTTCCTTTAAGCTCATTATAAATTATACCACAGCTGAAAACAAACAAACAAACAAGGATGAAGAAATTCTCATAACTAGAAACCAGCAGCAGACTTTCTGCAGTAGTCACATCAACAACAGACACAGAGACATTAACCAAAGAAACTAGCCACACACAGACAGATAAACAGATAGACAGACAGACAGGGTGTATATGACTCACGTTATTGATGTCCATCTTTTCTATCATGATGACAGAGTATCCATATCGTATTAAATGTCCCACTACATTTATCCTGACAGAAGTCCGTCGCTGTTGCTAACGAGGCTATATATAAAGTATGTCTGTCTGGCTTCACGGTTCACTTTAGAGTTTCTTTCTCCAGCGACTTAACACAACATGTGTCCGCTTCTCATTGTTTGATACTTAGTTAATTGATAATCAGAGGACTTCACCTGTCTTCACCTGCAGCCGGTAGACTGACTGGTGTAAAGGTGCTACATCATCTACTCCTTCTGTGGTGTGTTTATTGGCGGTTGGTAAACCAGCTCAGAGGTGCATTACCTGCCACCTACTGGACTGTGGAGTATGGAGCAGCAGATTGGTAGGAAATTAATAATAATTTAAATTTAAAATAAATAAATAAATTAAGCACATTTTGCTGATAATGACTCTGTACTTTCACTCAAGTAAAATTTTTAATTCAGGACTTCTGCCTGTAATTGAGTATTTTCTATTTCTACTTTTACTTAAAGGGACTGTTTGTAAATTCTTACACGTATAAATCAATCCGGGTCGGTGTCCCATACGCGTGTGGCTACGCTGTTCAGACTCAGACTCCAACACAAACTACACGGAAGCACCAAAACCGCAAAGTTATATCTAGTGAAGCCCGTCTTGCAAAACCGTGTTGGCCGCAGTCGTAGCACGCGGGGGAGACCGTAGCTTTGGTCTCCAGGGCCGGAGTCTCTGCTGTACTCTGCTCCTCTGCCTGCTTGCCTTCACTCACACACCACGCTCGTTCTTACTCGCTCAGCTCGCTCCACCACACGTGTATGCGCGCACACTACACACTGCAGAAGAGTAAGTTTAGCTCTGAGAATATCTAGTGAATGTACAGTGGACGTTTGTGCAGAAATAACTGCTGCAGCTCCTCCAGACCGACAGAGGTTTCCCGTGTCTTGTGAAGTGACGGGGCTCCGCAGCGAGAAGCGTTATCGTCTCCGACCAAAACTCCGGTGTCTCCCCTGTTCCCTCCGGCCGCGGTCAGGAGGCTGAGGCAGGAAAAGCCAACACTAGGATCAGCATTGATTCATGGAGAGACCTTCGTCTGGTCAGCTAACATTACTGCCAAGCAGCTGAAATATAGAGTGATATTGTGGTTTTAGCTGACGTGTGTCACCTCACTGTGTTGAGCGATGCTCATTCATGTCTATGTAGAGCAAGCACATGATACCCAACGCTGACTTTCGTTGACTTAACGGCCACAGGTGTCGCTGTTAACAAGCATTTCTGATTCTTACAAACAGTCCCTTTAAGTAAAGGATTTGAGTACTTCTTCCACCACTGACTGCATGTATAACATACCTTATGATGGACAGAACAAGTATGACACCACACCATCCAGTCTTGGAAAGAGCATAAAATGTTTATTACATTTTCTTTCAATACAGAATACATGTTTCTATATGTTGACACAAAACCAAAACAAAAAGAGGGAATCTGTGTACAAAAAACGATTGTCGTCATGGATTTGAACTCCGGTCTGTGTGACGTTATCGGTCATAACACAGCAACACCACGAGTTTAGATGAGACAGGAAAAGGGAAGTTGATATAAAAAGTGTTTTTTTTAATTTTCTTTAAAAGCATATTGTATAAAACTGGTATATTTATAGGCTATGATTGGTGCCGTGATGAACATTCAGCAACATGTTATGTTACACAACCACATTTTTTTAAGTGGGAGTCTTTTTTCTTTCCGACTGGGTTTCAGGAGGACAAGGAGAAGCTTTTCTGGCTGATTCCTTCACAGTTTCAACCAGCTTTTTTCTTAAGGACATAACTTTTGTTTATCAAACACATTCAAGCCAGATTCATAAGTGCTGGATGGAGCAACTTTCAGACCAAAAACAAGGCAACAAAAATTAGATGCTGCACATGTTGTGGTGATACAACAAAAAGAAGTTAAAAGCAAATTAAAGGTACTTTTAAGACAGCAGGGTGGAAATAAACTCGAAAGACAAACATCTCATCAACCCATCTGTGAAAATGGTAGCTCCAGTGGTGGAAGAAGTAGTACTACTACAATTTAAAAATACTCCATTAGAAGTAAAAGCCCTAAAATCTTACTTAAAAGTACAAAAGCATGGACAGCAAATTAGTATAATTATAAATATATACATATATATAGATATATACATGCATATACATACTGTTTATACACATATATACTGTATATACATATGTATATTATTATATATATTGGAGGATTATTATCCCAGATGCATTCATATGTGAGCAGCATCTTTGTTGTAGTTTGTGATTTTAACTATTTCATTAAGTGTTGGGCTTTTTTAATCTGCAAAAACCTCATTTTTATGAAGGCATTTCTATCTGTAATTGGATCCTAAAACCTTATTTTGCTGTAAGAATATTTCAATCTGTTTTATCAATGTGTTAAAAAATGTTCTAGAAAAGAGTGTGTGTCTTGAAACAAGAGCGCATGAGGCCGATTGTTGAAGCTGTAGCTTTGAAAATGTTGATTTTTACTAAATGATTGAAGCAAATTGATGTATATTGAAAACAGACAGAAATATTCCCACTACACTCGGAAGATGTGTTTCACTTTTTATACGACTCATTTCCAGACTACTTGATAAAAGGGTGACATTTTGTCACTGGAAAATCTATTGTTTTACAAACGTATATTATGTGTAAGCAAAAATAATGAATAACTATTTCTGTAAAAAGGATATATGTCCCTCTGAAATGCAATGGGAGTTAAAAAAATGGAAATAATCGGAGTACAAATATCCAAAAGCTGTGCTTTGTACTCTCCACCACTGGCAGCTACTCTTACTGATGCAAATCAGACAGTATAACTAAAAGAACACAGCAGACATGGTATTAATGAATCAACACTCTTTGAAATAACAGAATGAAAGAAGGAAAAATTATGTTCTAAATTAAGATGCCCATTTACAACAGCGACCTTGCCTCCTGCACACAGTTCTATTTGTCAACATGTATTTGTGTCTTGTACTGTACTGTCATTTTTATTCTCTCTTTGTTTTAGCTTTTTTTAAGTTATATTTTATTTTAAATCATATCTAAAATTGTCTTTATATATTGCCTTGTTTTTCTTTCAGGGTTGCAACTAACGATTATTTTCATTGTAGATTAATCTGTC
>CAKAKR010003828.1:0-10895 GCA_916700685.1 Adelosebastes latens | reverse complement strand
TTAATGTTTTTATGTTTTTATAACTGTTTTAATTATGTCTTAATGTTCTTTTGCACTTTAACGCAATGTTTTTGAATGTCTATGTAAAGCACTTTGAATTGCCCTGTTGTTGAAATGTGCTATACAATAAAGCTGCCTTGCCTTGCCTTGCCTATGCATTTATGCTTAAAAAAAACTGACTCAAATGATGATTAAATTATCAAAATAGTTGCATATTATTTTCCTAATCGATCATCTAAATCGACTAATCGCTGCAGCTCTGTATAAAATTCCAGCAGGCCCCCTCACATGCAGAGGATGGTGTGACACCAGCGGGGCGTGCACAGTGTTGGTACCTCAGGACCGTAGACATTAAGTACACCCCGTGGAAAAGGCCCAGTGGCACGCTGCCAAATCCACACTGGGGCACAGCTGGCACTCGATATGGGTATATGCACTCTTCAGTTATGTGGAACACACACACACACACTAGTGCGCACACACACAAATGTATGTCTGTGAATGACCTTGTTGCAAGGAGAATCAATTAAAGCGACTTATCGGTCTCTCTGTATTGGACATTATAAGACATCGATCAGCAGCGCGGGCGCGGGCCCGGGCCGGCGGCAGCAGAGCGCCACCGCGTGTTGACGTGCGTGAGTTCAGAGCATGAAGGACCACGCCAAGGTAAAGACAACAACAGCATGTACACACACTGCATGGTGACTGTGCAGACACTTAACCCTGATGTGTGTGAGACAGAGCAGCAAACATGTGTTCACACAAATACGGGCGAGTGTGTGTGTGAGCGTGCATGTGGACAAACACCTACTGTACATGAGCACACAAACACACACACAAAAAAAGGAAAAAATAATAACAAAAACAACTAGTCCCTTCATCACTGCCTTCCCCCCCAAAATGCCTCAGCTGGCCTGCTGATCGTTCTGGTCCAGCACACACACACACACACACACACACACAGACACACACACACACACACACAGACACACACACACACACACACACACTCACACTCACACACACACTCACACTCACACTCACACGCTCACACCAGCATCTGATGAGTCAAACTCCCCATCTCAGACTAATCAGTTGACTGCACTAATTGCAAATGCAAATATGCAAATTTATATTAATTAATTACTCCACTAATTAGTTCTCTTGTCTTTTCAGGTAATAAATCATGGTGTGGTTGAGAGGGAAAGAGAGAGACATGGCAGTGATCTTTTGTCTGCTAGAAATCCTCGTTTCAGGTCTGAACCTGATCTTGTGATGTTTTTAAGGACGCTTTTCATTAAAACTCTCCTCCGCTGAGACTCCTTAACTTTCCTCTTTTCTCTCTCTCAACGATCCTAACCTAGTTAATTATTTCAATTGATATTTTAAGTGTCATACTTCAAGGGTGGAAGCATTGTAATTTGAGAGGTATAACAAATAGCAGAGGTTGGTAAATCAGGGTGTCTCGCTGACAGTTCTTGCCTGTCAGCTCTTTTAATTATCACATTATCAGCTTTTATAGGCACGGCGCGTGGTGTAGAGCTGCAAATGAAGGCGCCGCCGATCGCACGCTGAGTCGCGAGCGTTTCTCAATTGATGTCAGCAGTTAAAGGGAGTTTGTGTGTGTGTGGATGATGAGCCGGTGAAGTGGTTGAGGATGTAGTAATGGGGTGGTGATACAACGAGATTCTGTCCAAAACCTAATTCACCGCATTACTATTTATAGATCGTTCTTCAGCGAGACCCTGTGAGGCAGAAGAACGCTCCAAACCCCCAAAGGCAAAGAATGTCTGTCTTTTTTTTTTAATCCTGACACTGACTCCGTAATGAGCCTTTTACTGCTAATTTTCAGTTTCTCAACCATCTAACAACTCTCACTATTTATTTTGCATTGCTTTACGCCGAGGTGCATGTACAAATTACTAAAGCTAAATAAGGAAGTGCTTAAATACAAGTGCAAGTAATTTATTTTGAGTACTTGTTGATGCCTAATACCCAGATGAATACCTCGGTTGCTGCTGTTAAATCATTTCAGATTATTCTCCTCACAGCGTAAACCTGCTGTTTGCAGATTTATTGTCTTTATTTATTATAAACTGCTCCCAAATCTCTGTGTCTCAAAGTGTCTTTTTCTTTCCTGTCTTTTCCTTTCTTTTATTCAACCAGGTAAACGTCTCTTTGAGTTTAAATCTTATTTCAAGAGAGATCTAGTAAGGAAGGACTGTGAAAAATCTGTGATATAACGATAATGCAGACAATATTACCGTTGAAATTACATTTATTTACTTCTAATTTTTTCTTTTCAAACTAAAAGAAAATGACTGCTGCCTGGATTATGTTCAAGTACATGCTCTGTTGTTGAAATGTTCGGGAGTCCCAGGTGGTCGGTGGATTGTGGCAACCTTGTCTCCTACAAAATTACGTTCCCATACAACTAAACTGCATTCTCAATTACGTTTCAAGAGAAACGTATTTTCACCTGGATTACGGTCGCAGACAGTGTTAAACACGTGGTTAACATTGTGAATTGAAAGAAAACAAAACAAAAATGCAAAAACACTACTTTGTTAGGTTTAGGCAACAAAACTACTTGGTTAAGTTTAGTAAAAAAACAAAAAACATCACAGTTTGGCTTAAAATTACTACTTTATTAAATTAAAATAAGTCAATGTTGACCTTTAGTTTCACACGGGACACGAACAGGTATCCTCCGGAAACATAATTTTTAGGAGACATTGTCCACTTTTGACAGTGGACACTGGGCTTCACGTCCTGAGATACACATGTGGTTATGTAACTAAACACTTTGGCTTGGGTTAAGGAGCAATTGTGGTTTTGGTTAAATGTTAATAAAGTAAACACATGCTTCAAGTCACTGTTGACTAACTAAACTCTTCATCAGTTCAGTCATTTGAGTGTCTAAACATGAAGGTAAAAAGCAGTATCATCACCCAACCTTTAGTTGCTGCAAGCAGATATTGTCTTGCTATGAGCAAATATTGTAAAACAAAATGAAACATGATGTCAGTGAACGTTTTGTAGATATGGTCAATAAGAACGTATTGCAACTTGGCAGATAAGTTGGTTAAAAACATTTAATTTTGTTGAGCAACAGTGGCTATGGGACTAAATTGTTTTCCCTATTACCTTGTGGTTACAAACGTTAATCGCAGGCTGGATTATGTTCAGAAGCATCATTTTTTGAGTGAATAAAGTACAACGTTTATGTACTGCACAAGAGTCGCAGAGAAGTAGTCATTAATTAACAACATGTTTTCATTATGGCACATTAGTTAGTAAAACAAACAAGCATAAACAATATCCAGTTAAAATGCACATATAATACAGGTATTTACATTTTCAAAAAACATCCACATTAATAAACTAAATCATTGCCAAGGATGCTTTTTTTTTCCAAATCTGGACTTGACTTGAGAGTAATAAATAAACTTTGATCATTTAAAGTCCTACATTGTTTCACAAGTAACTCAGGGAACCTTACATTTGCAAAACACTACGAGAGCTCACAGTATATCTGTACACATGATGGAAACATATATTTTACCCAATATGGGATTGCTGGCTCCACAATGAGCGAGCAATCGGTGTTTGGGACATTTTTAAGCTGTGTTTTGTGATAAAGTAGTACCAACCCTGTACTCAATTATGTTTCAAGGGAAACGTATTTTCTGCTGATTATGGTCACATTTTTAAATAGTTTTAAACATATGGTTAAAACAAAATACACAACAAAACTACTTGGTTAGGTTTAGAAAAACAAAACATGGTTTGGCTTAAAATGAGTCCTAAACTGAAACAAAACACGACAAAAACGCAACAAAATGACTTTGTTAGGTTTAGGCAAAGAGCAACTCCAGGGTCTGAAAAGTGAAGCCAATGCGGAAGTGCCTTAAACTTATATTCTTTCTAATAGCCAGCAGGGGGCGACTCCTCTGGTTGCAAAAATAAGTCTGATTGTATAGATCTTAGCTCCACCCTCTCGCGTCACTCTTGGTTGCAAAAAGAACAAGATGGCGACAGCCGAAATGCCAAACTCAAGGCTTCAAATTGGCAGTCCACAAACCAATAGGTGACATCACGATGACTATGTCCACCTCTTATATAAAGTTTGTGGGTTTCGGCAACAGAACTACTCTGTTAGGTTTAGTAAAAAAAACATCATGATTGAGATAAGTGAACGTTGACTTTTAGTTACACACAGAACACAAACAGAGATCTCCTGGGCGAAAGTCCAGTGTTTGTTTGACCAATCCTCCACCCTGACCTCCTCCCTACATGGACTTCCGTGGACTAACATTACAAACGTTTTTTTGATACGTCAAAAACAAATGTAATCCGCGACAAAATCAGACATGTAATTTTTAGGAGACAGGGTTGGTACACAGTGACACTATTTAAAAAATGTGGTCAGAAATCAGTATGTACAATTAAAAAAAATCAGAAATTAAGTCGAGATTACATTACAGTCATTTGGCAGATGATTTTGTCCAAAGCAACTTGCAATAATTGCATTCAAACTCAAAAGGAGCTCAACGTCATCATGAATTGGAAGTCCATGCTGTTAATGGCCAGAGTCCCAATTTAAATAAAACCTTGATTCAAAAGAGGAAACATGTCGTAAAACACTCTCAGTGGACAAGTTTCATCTTTGTTTCAGCAGTGAAACGCATCCAACAACCCCCCACCCATCCACCCACCCAACCGAAGGCACACAGGCAGCACGATGATGTGCAGAGGAGGGCTGAGGATTGTGGGACTGATTACCAGAGGCCAGGTCCTGGACTGGTGTCCTCCAGCTGTGCTGTTCTACCCAATTAGAAACTCCATATGCTGCCCCACTCAGCTGCTGAGTGGCCACACCTCCCACCCACACAGGTGGGAGCACTGTGTGTTTCTGTGTGCGTTTGCCTTTGTTGTCTATACAAACAACACAAACACTCCGGTGAGAAGGTAAAAGCAAAGTTTCTCCTGCCCCCATTTGTGTTTGCATCCAATATTTTTATAGCGTACAGAAATATGATCACCTCACAGATCTGATTTAATTTGTGTGATGGTCCACAATACTTTCTAAATCCTTCTTTACACCCAAACAAAATGACTCTGGCTGTCACCGCTCCTTTGATAAGAAACACACAGGTATTTAGGTGGGTGGCACAGAAGTGCTAATAGTATTAAAATATGGAGATATGAATAATGGATATGTTTTTGAAGATGTATAATGTAAAGATGTTAGTGCCGTTTTCAGACAGAGATGGGATGCAGACGTGAAATGTTGCTGGAGGCGCCCGTTTCTTTTTCAAAGCACAATCTGTTCGCACACGTTCAAAGTGGCAGCGACAATCTGTTGTGGTAGAAAGCGACACTTCCACACCAAGAGTGATGAGATAAATAAAAATGTGTCAGATATCATATTTAAGTAAAAGTCACATCTTCAGTTTTATATACGTATTGTATGTTAAACTCACAGAGGACGTGGTGTCTGACCTACAGTATCTATATATGTCAACTTATGTGAATAAACATAAACATATTATTCATATTCTCTGACATGAGCGACATTGTTGCACTACTCACTAGTATGAAATAAAGTTTTAAAGTGTTTTGTCATGCATGTGATTCTACTGACTTGCCAACTTTTACGCATTTTTTAATAGCAGCTCTGCTTTTTTTTTTTTTTTCCAAGCATGAAGCCAAGATGATTGACAGGGTTGTAATGTCGTTTTCTCACCTAATCGACACTCCAAGTGTTGATATGATGTCTTTCTCCCTCTTCCCTCATCAACTGTCCTCAACTCCCCGTCGCCTTGCTGCGTTTCAAACCGCTTCTCATTCTTTACAAAGTGGTGCACAGAAAGAGTTCTTAGTGTTCAGTGCAAATTCATCTGAAACTTGGTTTACTTCATTTATGTTAGTGGAAAAAAATGTCTTGTTTTTGTTAACCGTAATGCTGCCAGTGTCCCCAGCTACATAGAAGACATTGTTTTCGCTGGTACCACAATAGAATATAGAGAGGAGCCATTGATTAGCTTGTCTTTCTTACTACTTACTAAGAAGAAGCGCATTCATCCATATTGTGTCTAAAGGCCTTTACTCACCGGGGCGCGACAAATAAACAACACGTAAAGGCAAAATTATAAGTATAGAGTACGAGCCTGCCTTGTATGAAAAGCATCTTGAGATAACTTCTGTTATGATTTGATGCTATATAAAAATATATTTTATTGAATTGAAATACTCTCTTGCAAATATTTTGCTTCAAAACTATTCATACCGTCGCAAATAAGCGATGCACATTTGCAGCAGTTTCAACATTTTTTCAATAAAAAGTTTGAATAGATTTGTGCAGGCAGAGGACCAACTACCAGGATCAAATTGACCCAGAGCAGCATCTGGCAGTCTGTCGGAGGTAAATTGTTGTATAGCCTAAACAACTATGAGCTATTTTAGTTTCCTTTTAATGAAATGCTCTGAGTGAATTTGCCTTTGGTAAACAGTTACGCAGTATATATGTCTAGTGTATTATGTCCAGGGCTTTTATTGTGAAAGGTAAGAAAGGAAGGAGTGGATCTGGTCTGCGCTGCCTTTGAACGGTCTTGGTTCGGACTACGGAGCCTCAGTGTTGTTATACACTATAGTGTACATATTGAATATATGTGTTCCGCGCAACGTGATTGGTTGATGCCTTTCTTCGCGGTGTGAAAGCTCAGAAAAATCAACCTTGTTCCGAAAAAAAATCTGTTGCTTTTTTTGCAGCGTAATATTAGCGTTCTGTGTTAAAGCACTCATGACAAAAACAACAGCTCGAAAAAATATATTGACGTGCTAATTAATCGCACAAAAAGGCCTCAAAGGCCTTAAGAGTCATTAAGAGTGACCGGGGCAGAACAAGGACCTCAAGCCCGTTCTCATTACCAGGGCATCAAATACCGAGGCTTTGTCACGGTGTGTGTTACCTCCGCACAAGGCACCCTTTAGCGCCAATATGAAACGGACGTTAACCATAATGTAAACCCATCCGCAGCAACGGTAAATGAGCAGAGAAAGGGAGGGGAGATGGACGGGTCCAACAAACACGAGGCTTTCATCCAGGAGATCTCTGTTTGTGTCCCGTGCGTTAAGTTTCACTTTCACTTTACAATGAGCTGTTCATTTGTGTCCCGTGTTCACAACGTTCAGTGTCATTTTCACTGTACAAATGTAGTAGTTTTAAGCCCAACAATATAGCTCTTTCCTAAACCTAAGTGTAGTGGTTTTGTTGCCTAATCCTAAAGTGATGCCCTAGGTTATAGTGGTTTTGTTGCCAAAAATAAAGTGACGCCAAGAGGCGGTATGTGACAAAATTAGGATGAGAACGTGTTGGGACCTCACAGTGACTTTACCGAAACATGCTGCTAGTTTCGAGCTGTAGCCCAAAGGTTTTTAGCTTAGCTTAGCATAAAGCCTGGAAGACTTTCACAAAGTTGGCATTCTGACTGAAAACAGCCCTGCACTGAAAATGAAAGTGAAGTCATAATTCATAACGTGTAAATTCACCCCTGGCTGTTCAGAATAACTCCACCTACTTCTCCACTCCATTGTAACGTGGCTGGAAATATCTCAACATGACACCACGCCATCTGTGTTTAACTAGTTTTAGCAAGAACAAGCAACATGGTGTTGCAGTGTTAAATTGGTTTGAGTTTGGTTTAAAGGGAAAGTGCTGCATGATGAACGGCAGCTCAGAATAGAGTCAACATAAAGACAGAAAATGAGGATTATCAGTGATGAATGAGTTTTTTAAAATCGTTCTTTACTAGTGGTTCATTTGAATGTTGTTAATACCTCTTCAGCAGCCAATAAGAGGAGTTTTTCTGTCGATCTCTTGTCAATATGGTGAAGTTAAGAAAGGTGGAAGCATTCAGATCCTTTGGTTAAGCAAACATTAATACACAGGCTGTTCTCATACACCATTTGTAGTGATACCTATAAAAAGTAATGCATTGTAATATATATATTGCATTCATATATATCCCACAAAATCAATTTGTATTTAAGCCACATAATTGTGAACCAGGAAGTATAATGAGCGACAAACGTCAAATAGGGAGTAGGTCGGGGTGGATGGGTGAGTCAAAAAACACCGAACATTCGCCCAGGAGACCAGTGTTTGTGTCCCATGTGAAAGCAGAAGTCAACGTTGATTTATTTGTCACGTAACTTCCGTACTTAAGTTACGCCACTCTCCGGTGTTATTTTAACCTAAACCACAATCTTTTCCTAAAACTTCTGTCTTCCTGTTTATTTTGAAAAGACTGTATGCATGTCACGAGCGGAAACTGACACGTGCATCACGTGTTGCTGGACATTCGTAGGAAAACACACAAAAAATGATTAATACGTTTTTGCAAGATATCATACGATCCGTTGTATTAGGATACGTTGAAATAGAACAATTTAAAAATACTCCATTACAAGTAAAAGTCCTGCATTAAAAATCTTATCAGGTCTTATCAGCCAAATACATTTGTATTTACTTGCACTGGCACTTCTACTTAAAGGAGAACTCCACCAATTTACACATCAAAGTCTGTTTACAGGTGTTGGAGAGTGCTGCTGCATATGAGGAAAAAGTTGTTTAAAGCCTTTTGTGGCTCCAGAGGGAGCTGAGTGAAACCTGATGAATTAATAACATCGGTTGGCGCTGAAGACTACTCAAGTTTGAAAATTTCAAAAATCTGTGACTAAAGTGAGACACATTCAGTCACAACTTTTCATCGTTCTAAATTAACTCCTCACAATTTTGTATTTTTTTTCTGTATTTTCTATGATGCATTAGTCGCCGTGTTTCCATTCAATTGGCAAGCAAATTTTATGCTATCTTTTGAAATGTCGCAAAAAATGAAATGCAAATAAGGCGCGTTTCCATCAAATGGTTTGGAGCGAATAAACTTGGCTACACCGTAGTTTGGTCAGAAGTTGGAGCTATAGGCTACGCATGGCTGTAATCCGCCAGTAAACAGAGTAGAAGAAGAAGTACAGGTCGCGAACCAGAAACAAAACAAATCCCTTTGGCCATCTAACCATCTACAAGAGAAAAATTGAGAGAGAGCTTTCAGGAATTTATTTTTAAAGTTGTAATTCTTTTTTCATGTCAGCTAGTATTGGTCATGTTTCATGTTGTTCGGATATGAAGACAAGCATTCACACGTTACAGGAATATCTGGGACGCCGGCCATGACGCCGGCAGCAGAAACAGCTGATAAGTCATGTGAGTTAAATGTTCGCTACGTCCGAATTTATTTGGCAAAGTCGTTCCCATATCCCATTTAGTGCATCAACTCTTTTTCAAGGCAAAAACCACCTCTAGTGAGCATAGACGTTTTATTGAATTTGGCGTTTCCATAGTTTTTTTAATGCTTCAAAATGTGAATAAAAATATGTGAATGGAAACATGGCTAGTGACTACATTTACATGCACAAAATCCGTTTTCTGCCCTTATTCTGAAAAAGACAATATTCCTACTAAGCTATTTGCATGGCTGATGACAATGAATATTCCATTAATATTCCCATTTACATGCAGCCGTTTGTACTCCGATTAACGTAACCGGTGGCGAACACAGCCCCCCTCTTTCATTCCTTCCACCACCTTCTTCGAAAGGTTGGTGTTGTGATATTTGCACATATCCAAAAACCTGTTGATATCCAAGTATTTCATAATGTTTAGAAGTAGGTGTGTTTCTCCTTCCGACCGGAAATGTGGGCTTTTCTTGTCGGCTATAGTTGGTTTGTGTACAACGCACAGAGCTGGCCGTAAACAGACAAGAGGCTGTAAAGACTGCCGCAAAGACCCCAATTGAGGCTTATATTCCGAATGCGTTGTATACGTGTCCAGAGAATGCTCCTTAAACCAGAATAATATCAGCATAGGCCTAACCCACTTCTTAATCGGAAAATGCTCCATTCGGAATAAGGCCTTAATTCAGAGTATCCAAATGAAATATGCTGTTTACATGACCCGTATCAAATTCAATGAATAATTATTATATTCGGAATAATAGTAGAATATTATTATTATTTTTTTTTATACTTTATTTTTTCCCTTTTTTCAAGACTGTTTTCATATATGCTATCCACTGTTTGTAATTACATGAGTCTATAAACCAACTTTTAAGTAGATGAGCTTACAGACAAACCCATCAAGTACACTATAGAAAACAACCTCAACATTCAAAACCAAATCAAAACCAAGAAAAGAAATAACAATAATAATAATGACAAAAAGAAACAATAGAGTTAAAAAACAAAACAAACAAAAAAACAAAAACAAAAAAAAACACACATAACAAAAATAACCAAACAATAATAATACAAAAATACGAGAGTAATAGTAGAATATTAGTGTGCATGTAAACGTAGTCACTGCTGTGGAGTCCACTGGAGTGATTCCCACTTTCACAGCAGATCTTTGTCTACAGACATCAGGGAGCTCGATGCCCTCTGCAACTTGCATCATCTGCTGTGTGTCACAATGCTGGAGCCGTGATGGTGGGTCTGCCCTGCCCCGTGTGCCCACCTGAGGGGGGGGTTACAGTTGGCAGCCACGGCTCCTCACCTGTCAGGCTTCCAGAGAGGAACCACTTGGCTGCCAGCAGAAATAGCTTCTTCCTATTTGGGGGTCTGCCCCCAGTCAAGATGAGGGAAGCTTGGCTCTTTAAGAGTTGGGCCAATTCCCAGACACACTAGCAGCTCGTGCCACAGGGCCCTTTGATTCTGGGCTCTCGATCACTCACTCTAAATAGAGCTCTGTGCTCTTTCCAGTGGATAGACGGGGTTTAATTTTTATTAAACAGCTTGATATGCAATGTCTACTTTACATGCTGCGTGATGTGGCC
>CAKAKR010003819.1:7228-24820 GCA_916700685.1 Adelosebastes latens | reverse complement strand
ATTAGCCTGAGGAGGAGGTTAACTGTCTTAAAGAGGTGCAAGGTAACTATTTTAGACATAATGAGGAGTTATTTTAGGCTTAAATCAGCAACATGGAGTAATAAAAGACACACATTTAAGCTAGAATTCATTGTAAGAATAATGAACGTTACCATCATTTAATATGGTAATGGTACAGGTCAGGCTACACACACATCTGTTGTTTTGTCCTCCACAAAATTTACATTTACATTACTATTTTGTATTTACTTATGTTTATGTTTTTGCTTTTACTTTTACTGTGTGATTTCCATTTCTATATACATATTTTATGAGCATTGTTGCAGGAACTTGAATAGAGACATTGTTGCAGGAACTTTAATAGAGACTCAAGATTTTCATTGCAAATAAAGCATTGTTGCAGGAACTTTAATAGAGACATTGTTGCAGGAACTTTAATAGAGACATTGTTGCAGGAACTTTAATAGAGACCAACGATTTTCATTGCAAATAAAGAACCTTGAACCTTGGTCTTGTTGTTAGTCAGTGGTTCCCAACATTTTTTGGATTGTGTCCCCTTAAAATGAAGAAAAAAAGTTTGTGAAGGTTGCCTATTTCTATGAGTTTAAGGCAACCAAAAAGTAGCCTAAAGTAGTAAATCTGAGTAAATTTTAGAGGCAATATTTCACAGTAACTCACAAAAAAAGTAAATAGTATAGTAATATAATAGTAATAGTAAAAAGCAAATATTCATCTATTGACTTATTTATTTTGCTTTCCTGTTGTGTACTGTTGTGCTGCATTGTTTTGCGCCCCCTTATATTTGTCTTGCAAACCTATGAGAGGGTCCTGACCCACAGGTTGGGAACTACTGGTCCACGTGAAAAGATAATTCCTGCAAGAAAACAGGAATTGTGCATGCAAACCATAATCCACTATTACTCATTATGTAGCCTAATTTAACTGAATATGACAGAACACATCCAGAGGCCTCATCAGAAAATGTTGGGTGTTGAATGTTGAATTTCTGGCATGATATTGGGCACCCCTGCATAAGTCAGCTTCTTGAAGCCAGCTTGAATTTGCATTATGCTTCCTCCATCTCTTCCACTCTGTATGCTGCTAATTCAGAAGTTGGTCATGCATGTTTTGAGCTATCATCACATCTATAAAACACTTAGTTTATGTAGTTCATGATTTATTTTTAGGTAAGTTTCGGGTCCTGTTATAGCAAACATTTAGCTGATATTTTACCCTCACCAGGATATCTATCAGAACTTATTCTTCCCTTTATATATGTACAGTCCTTCCTGTGCTATACTGGCAGACACACAAAGCATAATAGATCCATCCTCATGCTTAATGGCTGCCAAGAAGTTCTTTTAATTAAAAGCTTGGTAAAAAATCCTATTTTCCCCAGACACACTGTTGGTGAGTGTGGCCAGAGAGTTCCAGTTTCATCAGTCCCCAACACTTTGTTCAAATACTTCCAGCTGAGATCACTGATGAAGTTTATGTCTGACGTGATGATACATCCATGCAGATTGTGCAAAACCTTCCTTTTTTAGATCTACAGCATGTTCTTCCTCTCAGAAAACTCCGCGCTTGTCTCTCATTTTGCCCAGCAGATGGAAGCATTGTCAAAATAAAAGCAACAGTAAAAGAAGCTGAGGATGTTTTGAGTGCTGCTGCCATGTGCTGCTGCTGCAGGTCTAGAGGGGGATGCTGTTCCTTCATGGGTCTCTAACTTGTGGAAAACTAACCCTTGCAACACTTAGAATCCCATAATCCATTGTGTGTCTGTCGTTTGTTATATTTAAAACTTGTATGCAAATGTAAGCTATCAACCTTGCCCACATTTTCAGGATATAACACCATTATTTGTGGTACAGAACATTTCTTCCATGTCAAAAAAGCCCTGCAGGAATTCAGCTCCAGACACATTTTTTACCTCTGCCTTTTAACAGGAGCAATTTTGTAGCCCTGGCTTTTCTTTTTTTGCCCCTGCTGGTGGACGAGAATAACAAACAACACTCGATGAGGCAAGTTCCTCCATCCAGCTCCACTTATTCAGACATCTGGGACGTTGAGTGCTCCACATCTGCGGGCTATAGTTTCTCTGCAAGTCACCTGAGTGTCTCTGCACTCACCTGGCCGACAAAAGCAGTTAGATGGACAGTCTCAAAATATCACTATGCTTTAAATAGCCATCTCCTCCTGTTGAACCTGTGTACGTGGAGGGATGGTCCGCATATAAACCACTTTGATGCATCATGGTCCGGTGGCACAGATAACAGGAGTGAGCAGAAACTTTATTTGTGGCTTATACAGAAGAAGCATGTGAGCTATACAAATGTCATGGTAACAGCTCCATATGTCTCTGAGTCGTTTTCTATCGTCCATCAAAAAAAAAAATGACCTACTTTGTTTCATGGATTTATGTCTTCACGTGTTCAGAGACACTTTGATCAGACAAATCTTCTAAGAGTGAATGCGGTGGATTAACTGTGTTTAAAGTGGGAGGATTAAGTTGTTTTCTCTCTTTTTAGACATGCTATAGCAGCGTGGTCGCTCAGTCCACTTTGGTCCAGACTGAAATATACAGGAGCAAAATCTTTTTTAACAGTAGAAATGGTTATGGTACAGCATTATGTTTAGGTACGAGGTTAAGAATGGGTAGGAATTAAGATAGGAAACACACCCCCGAGTCAGATTTGAAGGGGATTGTTGCATCTTCTGTGTAATATCTATGGACTTTTGCTCCAATTTGCTCCAGTTGCCAAATGGAAGGGAAAAAAGACATTCAGATGAATAAATAAATGAATATAGTGCCCAAGTGACCCAGTGGTTTTACCAGCAGATTAAACTCTCAGATGCTGCTCACTGGTCTGTGAATAATAAACACTGGAGTGCAGTCTGTTCAGAGCAATGATGTGAGAACTAACTGGTTTTAAATATTTGGCAGAAGATGGGTAGGCACTGTTTTTTTGTATTAAAATGTGTGTCGTGATCAGGCTGCCCTGCTGAACCACACAAACGGGATTACAGCCTCCATCATGGAAAGCAGGATTTCCAAGACCTGAGCCTTTGCAGTGGCTTTTATCTCACTGTCAGTAAATGAACAGTGAACAAGTACAAAATCTGACTGAAGCTCTGAAATCCCACCTAGTCTGAGACCATTAATGCAACATCTGTGCATCATGTGCATGTATGCTCCACCCATACCGATGTGTAATATATGTACATATATTGAATTTCCATATATGAAATATATGTACATATGAAGGAAAAGCATAAATGAAATATATGTACAAACTATGAAACCTATTAGAAATTGGAACAATTATACAAACAGATATGTCTGTTTATGTATATTATGTACATATGAAGTAAACAAATATATATGTACATATATGTACAAACTATATATAAAACCTATTAGAAATTAGAACAATTTCATATATTGACATATATGTCTAGCACCTACAAATATGTATGTTGATGTATGTATAATGCATGTTTTTAACATATATGTCACGTACATAACTATTTACACATATGTATAACATATATGTTAAACAAATGTATAACATATATATATTTGTATATGTGTGTAATATATAAATTACACATACATGCATAGATTATTATGAACATATGAAGTAAAAAAAAAAATGTAAATATATGTACAAACTATATATAAAACCTATTAGAAATTGGAAAAATTTCATATATTGACATACTGTATATGTATGTAAAATACATGTTTTTAATATTCCGGGTATATAATTATTTATATACATAATAATATTTATAAACATATGTGTATTTGTATATATGTGTAATATACAAATTACACATTTATGCATAGTATATTAAAGAAAACATACACATATGTACAAACTATATATGAAACCTATATATTGATAGTTTACATATATGGTCGCAACATATACCATATAAAAATTAATCATATAGATATTTTGAATATATGTACATACAAATTTGACTATGGATATTTCATATATGTTATAAACCTTTATCTTCATATATGCAGATGATGTATGTGACAATATATCGTCTTATATGTAACATATATGGCAACATCATCCCAGCCCAAACAACCGATTAACTCATTTAAATGAATAAAAAAATAACTGCACAGGTAACTTTGCTTTTCTGGTTACATCAAAAGACTATTAAATCTGCCCTTCCCTCCACCAGGTGCTTCTATTATTCATATTCTCTTGACCTGCCCACATGAAAAATAGAAACATAATCACCATATAGAGGACAAAATGGTGGACCTGAGGACTCGCCTGCATGCCTGTCTTCTCTCAAGCAACGTCAATTATTAAAGACACGAGGGAAGCTGAGGGAGTGAAGTCACTAAAAAGAGCACCTTGTAACCCTTGTCTTCCTGCTTGTGCATCAGTCAAACCACTTAAAGAGGACCTGCTATGCTTTTGTGCTTTTTCACTTTCCTTTAGTGTGTTATATAGTTTTTTGTGCATGTAAAAGGTCTGCAAAGTTACAAAGCCCAAAGTCCACACCAAAGGGAGAAACACTGCTCCTGAACTGCCTGAAAAGCCTTCCTTGAAGTCCCGCCTCTTCTTTCGTAACGTGGTGATGTCACCAAGTAACACACTTTGTCTTGCTTTTACATGCTTTTACACACGATAAGTAGTCTAAAATCTTTAATGCAAAGATTATTAAGTTAGTTAAAGCTACTGTGCAGATTTTCAATGCTTTTCAGAATTCCAATATTTGTGATTAAAAATACCAAAATATACATATACAGCGTTTATTGATAAGCTAGTGACTGGTTGGGGCGTGAAAAAAGAACTTTGTATTATTTTTTTAAAGATCACGTTTAAGCTTTTTAGCATGGATACCCAAAATATTGGCACCAAAATGTATTTATTCATCTTTTTTTTTTTTTTTACAGTGTACATTATACAAAAATATAGAGTACCAAAAGTTCACAGTGTCCAAAAGGCAGTGTTAAGTCAAATTCACATCAATCATATTATAACAGCAGAAGTGTCTTTTGGGCGCAAAACTATTAACATCCATTGACGAAGGTCTTTAAATACAAAACACAACCTTTTCTGTCACAGCACAGGGTGAGAATATCTCCATCGTCTATCGGCCAAATACACACAAACATGTACTGTATATTCATGTGAGAGTGCCAGTGCATGCAGTCACAAGCACCCAAACGTGAACACATTATTGTTATTATTATTATCATCAGGGCTGTTTGTTTCATGCTACATAACACTGCAAATGGTGAGAAACACCTGAATTCATTTCTTGGTATTTACAATTTAGAAACACAAGATATGCAATATACATTTTACAGCACGGAGTAACTTAAATATTAGCAATACTGTCCTGTTTTAATAGCCTACTACTTTGGGCTTTTTTAACAGTAGAGCATGTGAAAATGAGCGTGTAACATTTGCAAGCATAATGCCTCCATAATCCACAGAAAGTTGCAAAACACATTTATACAAGCACCAGTAATGTTACCTCACAAATAGACAGGCAGCCATTCACATTCACATCTATGGGCAATTTAGAGTTCACCTAACCTGCGTGTTTTTGGACTGTGAGAGCCAAAATAATGTTCTCTGCAAATTTGCACATTATTATTTGCATTCAGAAATGTAAGAAAAACAGTGTTTAGAATATTTTATCAAATAAAAAAAACTCAAAGTTATAACTTATTACATTGCTGCAGAACATTTTTCTACATACAACATTTTTTTTAGATGTTTTCCCTGCCTTTGGGCAGCCATTGTTTCCCATTCATTTCAGTACACTATAAAGACAACATGTAGTGACTTGCTTGAGCAAGTTAATCCATCACAGTTACACACATCGTTGAGTAACCTTTTTGCTGCGCGGCACTGCAGCCCAAAGTCTATGGCTGATTTATGGTGTGTTCATGCTCTGGTGAGAGGCTCTGGAAAATACAGGTATAGCTGTATTATATTTGGTGATTTATTATCAATAACCTTAATGTATTAACATCCAAAAAGTGTGACTGACAAAAAATTAAATTTTCAGCAGATACAAATAGTGACATCTGTGAACAACACCTAAAATAATTCATATAATCTGCAGAAACGTTTCATTTTTAACAATGTACAGCACATAGTGAGGTGTCAGAAAAGTCCTCTTCTGCGTTGTTTTCAGTTGTGGATTCTGCTAAACATGAAAATTAAAGCAAATAAGCCAGAAATCAGTTCATTTCTTTGCTTCAGTCGCACACACAGTGAAGGATGAAAGGGTGGGTTTTCTTACAAAGTCATCATTTCATTTGTCTGCTTTTAAGCACAGATATCAGTCTGTACTGATGGCAACCCACACTTACGTGTCCAAGAAAGAATATTTTACAGTATTACTGAGTCCTCTGAACCCACCTGCTGAAAATGAGTCTCAAAAACAAGTCAGTCCGGTGGAAATCCAGGCACACACATTGTCCAAGAGGTCTACCTGAAGGCCTCTGGGTCCTAACCTGCTCTCACGCTGACCTGAGCACAAACAGAGCACCTCAGGGTGGGTGAAGGAAGAGGAACACCTGTACAGTAGGTGCTGGTTTCATTTAGAGAACGGATAAAAACACGGAGAGGTGAAGGTTGCTGCGTACCTCTAGCGTTGGCGAAACAACAAGGACTGTGGTAGACCTGACTACACGCAGCTCCTTGTTGATGACTGCCACTTCTTTATCTGCCACAAACAAAAGAAGCAACCATATTTTGAATAAGAATGGGCGAGAACACTGCCAGCTTTTCACCGGAGACTTTGCAAGAGTGAAAATACAGGTATTTAAAAAAATGTGGAAAACTAAAAGGACACTTTAGCACTAATGTCTATGAAAATTTAAGCCCGTACAGATGATACATCCAAAGATGCGTTTCCTGTTTTCTCCTGCAGACTTTGTTCAACTTGATCCTACTCTCACGCCTTATTTTGTAGAATATTACACAAACCGTAGCATCAACTTGTGGGGATTTTGTCGGAAGGAAGGCTAATGGACAAGAACACAATAGCATGTACATATAATTGGTTGTTTATGGTGCACATGGTGCATGCTCTACATCTTTAAGTTCTTTGCATGCTGTAGCAACTAATAAATGAAAATCTACACCTCATATAATAACTGTGCATGATTTGAAGGAAAGTCTCAAAATTCAGATATCTCAACACCTGGGCAAATAAAACCGAAACGATCTGCATGGAAAGACATCATAAAAGATAAGTGTAATTTGGGTGAACCGAGCTTTTAAGATCTCATTAACAGATCTACAAATTTGACTGAAAACGTGAGAATGATTTTGGTGTTTACTTCGATCTTGACCAACGGCGGGGGACAAAAATGTTGACGAGTAAAGAGGGTTGGTTTTGATTTAAGAGCCTGGCCTCCTCTCAGCTGTGCATGTAGGTCCTGCAGGGGGAGTCTGGGTGGAAGTCGTACTTGCTCAGGCTGGGAGGGTAGTAGGTGGTGGAGAACATGTTGCTGGAGGGCAGCGGGGAGGAGAAGTGGTTGCACGTCTCGTCGTTCACGTGGAGATTGTTCTTGTTTAGCGTCTGTAGTGTGGAGACATAAAGAAAGTGTTTTATCCTCAGATAAAAGCACAAAAAATATCACCTTTAAGTAGAGTATACTGTAGGTACATATAGAGACTTTTGACCCACCTTAAACTCCATGGGGATGTACTTCTCATTCTTTGGCGTGGCGTTGCCCTGCTTGTTGTAGGTGAGGTGGTTGGGTGTGCTGGGGTGGATGACCGCTGACTCTGCCGATGGTCGGTTCAGCTGGTGGCAGTAGGTGTAGGCCAGCGCTGACAGTAAAGCTGCTGCAAAGAAACTGGCAGAGCCCACGGCTACTAACTGGAACAAAGTAAAGGCTGGGAACAGACGGGGGAGAAGGCAAAGAGAGAGGATGAGACACATGCCAATCCTCCCTTTGGATTTTTATATTTCTGGTGTACAGTGGAAGTGGAGATTGTGGACCGATGGTACATTCAGGAGGGGGTAAACATTGTAATTCCTCTGGAAAATATCCACAGCAAATATCAAGTCGAGGGAAACTTCTGTCAGGTGGCGGCTCTTGACAAAAGTTTGGTGGTCAGATGTCAAGAATATTATTAGGAACCATCCTTGGGGAACCATGCATAACCACACCAACTAACACTGCAGTCCAGCCAGTAAAAGGTAAGGACAGACTAACAGACTTGCGTTTGTTATGAGATGGCTAGATTATTCACAATCCATAGATGACAACTTATCCAGAACTCAGCTGCACGAGTTCTAACCAGGACAAAAAGATCAGACCATATAGCTCCAGTCCTCCGAAACTTTCATTTGTAACTTGTTATTTTCCGACAATTCAAAATCCTCCTTTTGGCTGACGAAGCACTTGCTGCTCAGACATGCTGTCAGTTTAAACCCCAGCAGATCTCTCAGGTCAAAAGGTGGAAATCTCCTCCATGTGCCTAAAGCACTTTCTAAGTCCGGTGAGATGGTTTCCAGTATTTATGCACCTAGAGAATGGAACAGCTTGCCTGCTGACCTTAGACACTAAAGTCCTTCCTTTTCACTCGAACATTTTCTTAAATGAACACACTGCGTCTGTTAGGGGTGGGGGAAAAAATCAATAAAGCATAGTATCCCGATATTTTGCATGGCAATATTGTATCGATACACAGACGTCAAGTATTGATCTTTTATTATATGAACTATTAAACTCTTAACAATCCGACGGCCGCTATTCTGTCTTTCAGAGGGTGTAGCCGTTTTAAAGCTAGAGTGAAGATACTGGTATCATATGAAACTAAAAAACCGAAGGAATCCATTGGTATCAACCGTGTCATGTTAGTTTTTTGGGAAGAACGCTAAATAACGCTCCAAATTTATGCTAAATTTTGGCGAGGAAAAACTGGCATGGCCATTTTCAAAGGGCTCCCTTGACCTCTGACATCAAGATATGTGAATGAAAACTCAGAGAGTGAAAACAGAATCTTATTAGATAAAACAGATGTTGACAAACTGCAAAATCTGCAGTTCGAAAAAGGGTAATAAATTGCAATATATGATATCGCAATACTCAGCATATCGCAAAATGTTTAAAATCGCAATAAGATCGTATCGTGACTTCAGTATTGCGATAATATCATGTAAAACACTTTGAACTGCTTTTGTATGATATGCTGCTATACAAATACCAACTGCCCTGCTGCCAGTTGAACCTCCATCATACTTGGTCTTGATGTCACCATCTAGCTGCAATCTAACTTTATCAAAAGACCAATATCAACCCGACACTCTGCCAAGTCCCTTGTCACATAGGGAAAAAGCCACAAACAAAAGCCAATAACTTTGTAACTTTGAACACGTCGCAGCGCCACAAAGTCATTATTGTTACAGAGACTGCAATTTAAGCAAAGTGACATTGATTTACTGCGAATGCGAGAGGAGACTGAATGCATAAAACCCGGCAGAATTGAGGAGGTGTGTGTGAGCTGGGAACAAAGCATCATCATTTAGGGAGAACGAACAGAGAGACTCATCAGTTGTTTTTCACTCACTTCCACAGCTCTGGTCCTCCTGTCCGGGTAAAATAACTGGAGAGAGACAGACAGACGGAAAAAAAACATCAATGTAGTGAAGTAAAATCACTACAGTTTCAAAAGATCAAACAACAAAAATGACAAAGGCTTCACTGTTCTCGAAGTAGGCAGAATGCTGACATCTCCATTAATTCATCTTTTTCATTTCTACAGAGTGAACAAGTCAGCATTTACTGTGTCTGATTAAACTTTTGTATAACACAAACTGGATTTTTCCAGCTGACAGTCTGCAGCAATTTACTATACGCAGTAAATTTGCCCCAGCAATTTATTAACAAGAGCATGTGCTTACCCGGCACCTCATGAGGCTGGCAGGTCCTGGACTGGGTGATGTTACCCTGGCAGAGACCGGCCTCGGGCGCCTGGTCCTCGCCACAGCGACGAGAGCGATGCTGCAGACCCTCGTCGTCGCAGTCCCCCCACTCCGTCCATTCACCCCAATCTGATGACCAAAGACAGGACCGAAATAATGAGAAGCACAGAACAATAGTTGGTTTCCTGCCAATTAGTCTACAATTGTGAAAAAAAATTGATTGCATTGTGTTGTTGGCCGTTGCTTTGCTGTAAATCCAGGAAGCGGATTTGTTTTGGACACAAAGTTAAATGAAATGGGGGTGGAGATGGGCTAGACAAGAGGAGGTGGAGGTCTTGTGTTTTTCCTTCATATGTTGGCTAGAACATTTTGTAGATAAAGTAATAACATTATTTTCATTATTACTGTTGTCATGATTATTATTACGGTTTTTCATTCATTGTTATTTTTATTATTTATTATTATAATTATTGTTTTATTATTAGTTTTATTTTAACATTTATATATACATATATATATTTCAATTATATTATTCAGTATTTATTTATTTATTTTCTTTTTTTAATTATGTATTTATGTATGTCAATGTAGATGTTTAAACCAATTATGCATATCACACACATTTCTTGTCTTTTTTGATATATTTATTGTTATTGTTGTCATTATATACAGTATATATTGTTCTCATTGTTTGTCATCACTATTATGTAGTCATATTATTTCTGTATATTAATCTTGTGTTCTCTATAACATTGTGAATTTTAACACTATTTAGGTGGAGGCTTCAAATAAGCCCAGTTTTTTGCCTCTTCCTGCACTGTATATTAGCCTTAATTTATATATAAACATAATCATTTATTTATTTTTTGATTTTTCTTCTTGTGTCTTTTGAGAGTATGTTTGTTTATATATTTACATGGAAAAGAAGCATGGCAATACTGTTTCTTATCTTGGAAAAAGGATGCTTCACAATAAAAACATTTGAAACTAATTAAAATGAATTGTCTAATTCGGTGTCAATAAATGTGTGTCCAACCTGGTTTTAAACTTTTTTTTAAAACTGCACATTCTGTACAACAAACAAAGCCAAAATAGAAACACCATACATTGTAAAAAAGGTAGAAAAGTTTGTCAAATATAACATGCAATAAAAGCTGATGCTTCCGCATCCTTATCTTCTTGTTATATTTCCTATTGTATAGCTGCAGCATCAGCATATCACTACCAAACTATATTAAATACCTCCACTTCAAAAGAAAGCAAAAATTAAAAGAAGCTATTTAACTAATATGTAATTGAATTATGTAACCAGAGTAGACCCAATCCATATCCGCTGTCTATGAAAGGTGTTTTTTTTTTAACTTCCATAAAAGTGGTTCATGAGATATCTTGAAACAAACCACAAGAAGTCCGTTTATCTCCTGTGGAAATGACCACAGAAACTGTGTTGACGGTTACCAAGTGTGCAGGTCGAGAAATGTTGGCCACAGCGCAACGGTCACCATCAGTCAACAGCCAGTCACAGTTCAGTCTGGCTCCTTTGTTTATTGAACAAAAGCTTAAAATAGATGAGAAGTTGATGACACCAATTTGCTTTCCATGTTTCTTCTTCTTTTGAAAGACCAAGGGGGGATAAACGTGCATGTCAACGGTCAAATTTGAACAGATTTTTTTTTTCTGTTTATTTTCTGACTTTCATCCAAAGCATGCTGGGACAGGCTCCAACAACCTCAACCCAAATATTGATTCACCACTTGCTGTGTGGAGGAGATTTCCCATCAGTGTCCATACAAACATCATTATTCAACCGAGGGAGACGGGGAGAATCTAGGGAGGGTATTTATTATGGTGTAACAATTATGATGAATGACAATAAACTTGTAGAGCACTTTTGGAAACAAAGTTAAAAAACAGCAGAAAAAAAAAATGATCTAGCTGGTTTTACATAAAAACCTGCTGATTTACCTTCACATGAGTGTGTGCTACAGAGCGCCTCTTCAGTGTGCAGGCCGATACAGATGTCTCCTCCGCTGGCAGGAGGCGGGTTGCTGCACGTCCGAGTCCGCTGGTAGTGTCCGCCCCCACAGCTGGCTGAGCAATGGGACCAGGAGGACCAGCAAGTCCAGGCTCCACTCACTGGAACACACACATCATGCACTTTATTGCTCATCTTCTGCTATTGCAGCTCCACTGCCAGCCAGAACCTCCCTGTTACCTGGGCACGGTTGAGTGTTGCAGTCCTGATACTCCACCGGGGATCCCACGCAGGCGCTTGGGTTCGTCCTGCCCTCCGCGGTCGAGCAGCTACGTTTCCGGGTTCTGAAGCCTCTGGAACACTGCTGAGAACAGCTGGACCACGTTTCCCATAATCCCCAGCGCACACCTTGAGGCTGGGACGGAGTTCGCCCACTGGTCTTCACCAAGTCTTCAACCAGAGCTGGAAATACACAGAAAAAAACACATTTTATTGGCCTTTAAAGGTCCCATATCATGTTTATTTTCAGGTTCATACTTGTATTTTGTGTTTCTACTACAACATGTTTACATGGCGTAATGTTAAAAAAAATCTTTATTTTCTTCATACTGTCTGCCTGAATATGCCTGTATTTACTCTCTGTCTGAAACGCACCGTTTTAGCTCATTTCAATGGAATCTCGCTGCTAGGCAACAGCTTGGGTCCATGTGTACTTCCTGTCAGCTGAAGACATTCACATACACTGCAACCGGAAATAAACTGGGACACATTTAAAATGTTTATGTTTAAATCTGTGAAATGGTCTAAATATTGTATATTTGTGACCTCACAAATGGACAGAAATCCTGATGGTTTGTTTCAAAGACACAGTTTTTGACTATGGGCTGTGTGTATTTCTCCACGGATTGAGCGTTTCGATACTTTCACAGTATTTATACAACACTTAAACCTGATTTATAAATAAAAAGGCATGAAAATCTCACTTTTTACAATATGGGACCTTTAAAATGCACCATAAATAGTGATTTAGCAATGCACTGGAGCAGTGAGATAGATAAAAGAAAGACTGAAACCATTTTCATTCAAAAAAACGAGTGAAAGTAGATCCCGACATCTTCTGATCCGCGCTGCTGAATGAGTGAATTGTTCTAAATCTACACTTCAAACATGAACTGCAGGATTTTATCTTTTTATTGCCAAACTCAGCAGACAGACAGCCTGTTATGAAACATTAATTAGCGAGGTGTAATCTGGGCCGTGTTGAAAAAATGAACTACTTTTCTGTTACATCCGCCACACACACAATCAGAAACGATTTCCATATGAATGAGGAACACTTCCTGAGGCGTTCAATGGGGACAGCAGAAATATTTCAGGACGAGAGCAGCTACAGTGAAACAATAAAATTTAATTCTTTACATATTTTGGAGTAAATACCTAAACTGACATGATTTTATATTTTTTGTATGAAAAAGATTCCTTGAAAGGAAAAGCCATGGACATGTGCTTCCCCCATGACGCTTCAATGATGTTTAATCAATCTGCTGATTGATGTCTGCATACAGTTTGGCTACATCCTGCGTTTGATGAGACCAGCTGTGTTTATTGTGGCAAACTGGGAGCTCCGCCACCAGCAGCACTCTTTAAAGCCCAATCAGATGCAGTTCAACTCAGCAGGTTTTACAGATACTGGTTTTATTAGACTGGTCTGTGGAGTTAGACCAGTTTTTAGACTTGTAGAATCCAAAAATAAAGACGGATTTAAACCTATAATTTGCCCCCAGGTTAAGGTGGCATCTGGCTATATACCTGCAGTCTAGCAGGTAATGACCACACCAGCTGTGTTTCCATGGTAACCATCAAGAACACCTGCTGGCAAGTGACAAGAAGAGGTGTGATTTTGCAAAGACTGCAGAGCAAGAAGCGAGAGTGTAAAGAGCTGTTAAGCTGGCGTTTCCATCAGTACTCACAGTCAGTCTGGCAGGCTCCAGACCCGTCGTTGGGGCAGAACCGGGTCTCCATCTTCTTCTTGCCCAGCTGGAGCTGCTGGGGGTCGGGGAGCAGCGCCCGGCAGGTGTACCTGAACCTCTGCTCTTGCCTCGACCCGTCTTGACTGACGTTGACCGGCATCCAGGGGGTCCAGGGGGTGTTGCGGCGCACCTCAGGGCAGGCCTCGAGATTACAGGCCTTATACTCCTGGAAAACAGGATGGAGGAAGCGTATCACCAGGAATGCAGAAGAAAAAGCCACTTCTGTCTGTTCTACTGCAGGTTTTATTTGTCTCCCAAATCCACAGGATCCCACTGTTTCAGTAATTCATTATAAACAGCTTGCAGAGACACACTGCTGCCTCAATACATACATACATTTCTGCAGGGACTCTATTATGCAGCTAATTACTGTGTTTGATGGGACTACGTAATCTCTTCTGGTGGCTGTGACGAGGCAAAGCTTAAGGCGGCATGGAAGGCTGCACCTCGCTGCAGGCACACAATTGGCATTATTTATAGGTGGGAAGCCAGTGAGGGATCACGTCCTTTTTGCAGCAATAGCAACCGCAACCTGTTGATTGGGGGTCCTGTGAGGAAGGGCAGAGTAAATCTCTAAGTGCGTCACACCCTCGCTGTGAAGCTTCTCACCAGCAGCTGTGGCACTCTGCCCCCTATGGAGGCCAACAAGGGCCAAAAAATTAGAGAGAAAAAAAGGAGAAAAAACCATAATCCAGCTGATTACATTCATGCTCTCAAGGGGATTAATCCTTGATTTTAATTATCAAATAATCCACCCTCTAGCAAGTAAAGGCATAAGCATCTATTAGTCCAAATATTACTAAAAAATTAATTAATTAATTAATAAAAAAAAGTAAATAATTTCTTCTCTGCAGAGAAACATGAATGAGTTTAATGTGAGCAGAGCATCACAACACATGGCCACAAAGTACTTAGTGTTTATTCATTTGGGAAAATACACTTATTGCTCTCACGTTGGCAGCACATCACCGCTTTACTCCACCACTTCTTACCTTTCACAATAAAAGCCCTAGATATATACGCTGCATCACTGCTTACAAGAGCATTTCGCAAAGAGGAAACTCAACAAAATAGCCTAATATCACAAAAATAGATGGTATTTATTAAGGACTGTCTACCAGCCGACGTTGACCTTGCAAAGTTTAATTGTGCGACAGCAATGGCGTAATTAACGGCACAGAGAAAATGACCCGAATACTGTCTGAAACTGTTTTTTCATTTTGCCGATGAGGTCACTATATAGTCCTCTACATAGAACTCCCTGGATAGTGAGTAGGGACTGGGAGTAGTGATTGAGTGAATGATTTCAGTCACAGCCCATGACTGATATTCTTGGCCAGACAATACTATACATTTTGGGGTGAAATATTTAATTAATATAGTATACTTTTGTAAATTAATTTATAAATTGTCTGTGCTGGTCACTTTTTTGTCTATCTTTGTAGTTAAGCCAATAAATTCAGCGTCTTTCTAAGCACCTTTATCCTAATTTCTTGAATAAACAAGCACTACAGTACCAGGGAACATCCAGGACAGCTGTTGCCGTTCTCACAGGTTCTGGTCCTGGAGTGGACCCCCCCTCCACATTCAGCACTGCAGTGAGCCCAGGGGCCCCACGCTGTCCACAACACTGGCAGGGGACAGGGCTTCTTCTCATTGCACAGCCTGGAAACACAGAGACACGGAGGATGCTCCTATTTCACCTCTGTCCGGTATGTTTCTATCGTAGTTGACAACATTTCTACCTTTTTCTACATATTCCTTCTCACCTCTCCTCTCGGCCCTGGCCGACGCAGATTCGACCACCGTGGCGAGGCGAGGGGTTGTTGCAGGACCGCTGCCTCACTTCAAAACCGATACCACAGCTGCTGCTGCACTGGCCCCACGAAGACCAGGGAGTCCAGCCGCCATTCCTGAGGAACAGAATCCATATATCCATATACAGTTGCTAATTACTTTAAACTTTAATGACAAGATTGTATTGCTTTAACTATTTTCAGATGTATTAGGCCTTTGTGACGTAATGAATCTGCATAAAGAGACTGTACCTGGAACAGTTTGCCACCTGGATGGTCGGGCCTTTGCATTCGACGCCACCACATCGGGCCAGAGGTCCGTCGCACGAGCGGGACCGACACACGCAGCTGCTGACGGAGCCCTCGCCGTCATCGTGGTTGCAAGGTTGCCACGGCGCCCAGGAACCAAAACCGCCATCCTGCGTCAGGTTCCTCACCTCCAGAGAGGATTTAAGGGGATTAAAGTCCACGTTATACGCACATGGATACGTCACATTTGCCTAAACTCACCAAATTGGTCTAAATCTACAGCTTGATGTGCTGTTGACAATTACCTCATGTAAATCAAAGAAGAAGGAATGGATGTGAGGAGCTATTGATAAAAAGCTAAGCATTTATATATAGTAAAAACCAATACACCAGACTAACTGTGTGTGTGTCTTACTGGGCACTCAGTGATGTTCTGGGTCCACTGGTTCATGTTGGAGCTCTCCTCGATGGTGCTGCAGCGCTTCTGTTTGTGATCCCAGCCACAGTAAGGGTCCCGAGCTTCCATGCACTGACTAATACGAGCACAGACAACCAGTCAGTCATTGTTGCAGTTGCAGAAGTATAAAAATGTCTTGTTTGTTAAATCAAAATCTCGAGTAGTCTGCATATTTCTACAGTGGACAGCCAGCAGGATGTTTTAAGATCAGAATTGTTTTCTCTGTATTAAAGGACTTCTGTAATGTCTGCTTTTGTCTTGCCAAAATATGGACTGAAAGTTCAAAAGCACTTCCTTTAAAATAAACGGGGCTCTTAACATAATCATCTTTGTCAGCGTTTATTACGGGCCTTTCAGACTTGGCCACCAACACGTGTTTGTCTCTTTAACGGTGCTAAATGATCGACTGCAGAAATCGGATTTACATTTGCTTTATACTTTAAATATTTATCAGGGCTGTCAAAGTTAACGCCATAATAACAAATTAGTTTTAACGCCATTTATTTCTTTATCACATTAATCGATCTTTCAGAGGTTGTAGTGGACTTAGTTTTTAAGCTGGAGTGAAGAAACTTGCGCTAAATTTTGGCGAGGAAAAACTGTCATGGCCATTTTCAAAGGGGTCCCTTGACCTCTGACCTCAAGATATGTGAATGAAAATGGGTTCTATGGGTACCCACGAGTCTCCCCTTTACAGACATGCCCACTTTATGATAATCACATGCAGTTTTTTTGAATGCAGCATAAATGTGTTATTTTCACCCATTCAAAAATGGTGTTTCTGCGATACTGGGGTCCCTAAACAGTCTTGGGTTACATAAATTAGGTATCAATGTAAAGCTGAGACTCTTGTGGATCCAAGGAGTCCAACTGTATTCATGTCTGATGATGTTAGTCCCCATAGCAGACATTTCATTGTTGTGAGACCATTTTTGTAAACTTGACCTCACTGTATAAATTGACCTGTGGTGACCTCTAGGATAATCACAGCCTCATGAAACTTTACAGCCACAAACTAGAGACCTAGAGCATTCAAAGGATGGATGGCTTTCCTAGCTAGATTGACAATAAGGGGGTTTCTGAGCAGTTTACACAACAGAAGTGCTCGCCATCTAATCGCCGAAAAATGCAATTCTTGCAGAAATCTCCAAA
>CAKAKR010003815.1:13175-30490 GCA_916700685.1 Adelosebastes latens | reverse complement strand
TATTATTATTATTATTATTGTTTTATTTATTTTTTTTATGCCGTATCCCAAACAAAACTCCATTCACCTCAATTGTGTTGAGGTGGCAAAAGAAATTTCACACCTGCATACATGATACAGAATTGTTCCAGCTTACCTGTGAGGAGGAGCAGAGAGATGAAACCTGCAAGCATCATGACTGTGAGAGGTCTGCACAGTTGATCCCTGCCCCTTGTTGCAGTAATTATATGCCTTGTACTGGAAGAGGGATGGGCAGATTTCATGACCAACACTTTATTTATTTATTTTATGTCATTAGTGTAATGGTAGAAACACGCCTAATGCAACAAAGCCGCAACTGCCAACACCCTCGACACTTAGGCAGTGGGCAGTTTTGCTATCAAACCCAAAAGCTGTTTAATTCTTGCTTCCACTGTTTTTTGTGTTTGATTTCCTAATCTACAATTTACATCTATCTACTACAAATAAACAATTAATCTCAAGTGTGACTGTGCCAAGCTTTCGTATCCCTTCCAAGGCACTTCCTCTTGCCCTCTTTTACCACCAAAACATTGTGCTCCACACAGTCGCTGCTTTGTGATTTATTTATTTGTTTGTTTAGCAGTTTAAACCAGTAACATATCTTTTAGTTTTATTGCTACTACACACAAAAACTGCTTCCAAAAACATCCAAAAAACAGACAATTCAATTAAATTTAATTTATTTTTATATAGCGTCAAATCATAACAGAAGTTATCTCGAGACGCTTTATATATAGAGCAGGTCTTGGGTGGGCGGACATCTGCCTCGACCGGTTGGGTTGAGAGAGAGAGAGAGAGAGAGAAACCACAGCAACCACAATAATAGCACAGCAGCTGTAATAACTAATACAAGTAGGACTGACAACATAACTCAAGATAAGTGTCTTAAGTTTCAAGACTTCTATAATTAAGGCGACAGGAATAAGTATCTAATATATATTAGAATGCACAATGCACAATATATATATTGTACCAGATATAGCTAATAACTATTTTATCTGTAGTCCCTGAGCGGAGGCCACAGGTTACAGAGATTACAGATCAGTTGTATCAAAACCTTACACTTTCTAAAAAAACACACACAATAAAACATCGATCTAAAAACTACCAAACAAACCAAAAATGAATAACCACCCCGAAGTAAACAACAGAAGAACAATTCTAAAATCCCACTGGGGAGACACACTATCAGCAATCCAAAAACCATTAACAACAGACAATTCATCAGTACAAACATTTCCAAACAGACACTCAGTCAGTACCAATGCTGGCCACAGTGTCTCTTATAACTCAATAACTACAGACCTGATTGTTTTCAGTCTAAATTTAAAATGTTTAAAAGAACTGCACTCTCTGATACTCAGAGGTAAAGAAACACATCCCGGCTGCATCAACTGAGAAGCAGTTTTGCCCAAATGTTGTTGACTGAAATTTAGCATAACAGTCCCCTCTGGTGGAAGGTCTTGTTAACTTTGATCCAGCTGTACATGTTACAAACTGTTTAAGAGGCTGTGGTGCTAGATTGTGAATTACCTTATATAATAGACCAACATTGGCTATAAAGTAGGGCTGTCAATCGATTACAAAATTGTATTGCGATTAATTGCATGATTGTCCATAGTTAATATCGCAAATTAGTCGCACATTTTTTATCTGTTCAAAATGTACCTTAAAGAAAGATTTGTCAAGTATTTAATACTCTTATCAACATTGGAGTGGGCAAATATGCTGCTTTACACAAATGTATGTATATATTTATTATTGCAAATCAATTTACAACACAAAACAATGACAGATATTGTCCAGAAACCCTCACAGGTACTGCTCAAATCATAACATAGCAAACTGCAGCCCAACAGGCAACAACAGCTGTCAGTGTGTCAGTGTGCTGACTTGACTATGACTTGCCCCAAACTGCATGTGATTATCATAAAGTGGGCATGTCTGTAAAGGGGAGACTCGTGGGTACCCATAGAACCCATTTTCATTCACATATCTGGAGGTCAGAGGTCAAGGAACTCCCTTGAAAATGGCCATACCAGTTCTTCCTCTGCAAAATTTAGCGCAAGTTTGGATAATTATTTAGCCTCCTTTGCGACAAAGCTAGTATGACATGATTGGTACCAATGGATTCCTTAATGAGCATACAGAGAGATGAAAAAGGAGATGAAAATAACATTTACTGCCAAGCACGCCGAAAATTGCGTCCATGCAAATAGGTGGACCTCACAAGTGACCAAAAAAACAGTGATCCCCACAACTGACAAAAACAAGAACGTGTGTCTTTGTATAAGGAGAAAAAAGAGATTTAGTTGTTTATTTGAGCGATATATGTTTTCAAAGCCAGTACTGTACATACAACAGATTATAGAACTGTTACATCAAACAAATACATTATGACATAATATAGGCTGAAGCAAACAGCACTAACTACATTGCACTTCATTTCCTCAGAAGAAAATATGAAGTGATCTTTAAGTTTCCTGCAAGAATCTACGCAACCTGTTATACAAAAAGATGCATATTACACGCTAAAGACATGTAAATATTAGATGTCATATTAGTGTACTAGAATTTTACAATACAACCAGACCAGTTCATACTGTGTATACGTTAGATGTTGATGTAGCACAGCGTAAAACATGCAAACAAAATTAACTGAAGGACTAAATATATCTGAACAGCCAAGTACACATTTCTTCATCAGCTTTGCTAAAACAAGTGTGTGGAAAACATTTATGAGTGTACATCTTCCAGCAGAGCAAGATGTGAAAAATAAAACCATTGTTAAGTGCTCAGGGCTCTAACAGAGCTGAGTACCATCAGAACCAGCAGTTAGGATAGCAGTGGAGCGGATAACATCCATTTTTCAATCAAATTGTGCAAATAGTGATACAAGCACCAAATTTGGCACGATGATTGCCGAGAGGTCAGTTAGCAAATATAAACAATTGGCCACTTGAAAATCCAAGATAGCGGCCATTTTTCAAGATGGCTGCCAAATTGACCTGCTGATAATGATTTCTCTCATAGAAATTCATCTACTTGATCGATTTGAGTGATCATGGTGTCAAATTATATGCTTTCTGGCATGCTGGATCTAATTTTGATAGTTTCAACAATTTTTGCAAAACAATGTTTTTCATAAGGAAATGCATGTACTTGGTCAATTTGAATTTGTGATGTAGAGTTATATGTTTTTCTTGTATGCTGGATCTAATTTTTACAGCTTTAACATCCTCCAATAAGTTTTTTCTTACTTTCTGGCTGTCCGCTGAGTCTTAGCTTTGTGTTTTTTGCGGCTGGAGAGTCCACAGTTCCAGTTCTTGCACCTGGTGTTGGATATGGAGCTTGTCATATTCCTGCTTATCCGGTCTTTCAGGGAAGGAAACTTTGGACTACTGATCCCCTACTCGACCAAGTAGATGAATTTCTATGAGAGAAACCACTATCGGCAGGTAAATTTGGCGGCCATCGTGAAAAATGGCCAATCATTCATATTTGCTAAGCGTCCCGTCGGGAATCATCATGCCAAATTTGGTGCTTGTATCACTATTTGCATGATTTTTCCACTATCCGCTCCACTAGAGGTCAAGGTGGGAGCGGGTGTCCGGTGTGTGTGAAAGTTACTGACAGTGTTGTTGACAATGATGCAACTGAATGCAATGACAGCATTACCAATGTTGGCATGTGACTTTGATTGCAATGCTTGGATCATATGAGCATTAAATGCACTATAAAATGGCACCAAGCTACAGGTGTGGACACAGACAACGGGTAGGGTCAGCCTATGTTAAATGAACGGAAAGGTTTCCTGCGTTGAAATTCAGTATGTTGAAGACGTAGTGCTTTGAAGTTTCAATCTTACGTCACTTTGGTAAGTACCAAATCTAGACCTGGTTTATATGTATCACACATTTGAGTTTTACAGGTCTTCAAGCCTTAGGTGTTATGCACCATTTAGGCCAAAAGAGGCCTGTGTCCCTCTTCATTAACGTTTTTTTATTGAACGAAATGGGGGAGCAAACAGAACAGTAGAGAGAAAATAGAGAGAAGCTCCGGGATTTACTGTGACTGACTAGCGAGTTAGCGTTTAGCTCACCAGCTACAGCAGTTCATCAACTAGCCCTGCGAGTATAATCACTACTGTACATCTAAAAGCTTCTAAAGCCAAATATTAGAGCCAAATATTTTGCAAAAATGGATGGATGGATGGATGGATGGATGGATCACTTTCTGGTATGACCAGGCTATAATGGTGTTTAGTCAATACATGTATTACTTGAAACAGAACAGTGGGATGATTGTAGCAGTAAAACACATTTGCTGTTCCCACCAGCAAACACATTTGTCGCCAAATCAACCAGGACTGAAATCTTAATAATTACTACTGGATAATACACAAAAGCCGAGTAGGTGGGGGTGGGGAGAGCTTTTGGCAGTGTCAGAGTACACAGCTGTGCTATTTCCTGTTTTGGAAATTTGTGTTTGGTGGATTATTTCTCTGTTGTTACAATGCTAATTGGCATTGTATTTTACATCGTTGGAAAGTCTGTTTATTTACCTTCACAATGATGTCTAACTTGTAAATCCCATGCATTTGTGGGATGAGCAGCACGGCTGCTCCTGACGGTGTATTAAATGAATAAAGTGTAAAATTGCCAATATGTCTTGTTTGTTCCTTGTTACTGATAGAGAGTTCAATTATCCAATCCACCGAACAACTCACAACAACAGTCAATACCAACAGGAGAATACACTGTTTACCATTGGCAGAGCATTTTGGCAAATTTTTCTTGGGCGCTACCCACAAAATCAGCTGTGCTGCTCATCCCACAAATGCATGATCCTTACAAGTTGGACATCATTGTGAAGGTAAATAAACAGGCTTTCCAACAATGTAAAATACAATGCCAATTAGAATTGTAACAACAGAGAAATAATCCACCAAACACTAATTTCCAAACTTTTTTTCCCGAGTTTATTAAGCTAAAATAAGACGGGAGAAAAGAAGGAAATTTAATGATAATTAGCTGCGGGTATAGCTAATAACAAAGCAAACAGTTACTCATGTTTTCATTATGTCGCAATGATGACCTCTATGCATTGTTCCATTTTATAAAGATAATAATTAAAAACAGACTGACCACTGTTATATAGAAAATAAAGAAAGCTCTGTTGACTATTTTAGCAACTCCAGTCCAGTAGCCGGGCTTCTCCTCTTCCTTCCTGGTGCTGAGGAGCAGCGACAGCGTTCTCTCCATCTCCCTCAGCTCATCTGAGAGCTTCTCCAAGGCATGATACTCCTCCATCAGTTTACTGCTGTTGCCCTGCAAACAAAATGGTTTACTTAAACTGGTTTACACAAGTATGGATTGTAATATTATCAGCTGATATATTTGAGATTCAGCATTTTGTGTCCATTGTGATTAAAGTGCAACCGAATGCTAACCTCTTTGGCCACAGGCAGCAGCTCAGATGGAGTTTCACCAGTAGACACATCATAGATACACGCACATTGAGTCCAATCGTGCACCTCTGAAAGGACAGTTTTTCCCAAATTTAAAATAATAAGATTAAAAAGCATGAATAAATTAGAAAGAAATAACAAAAAGACATGATATTAACAGCTTTTTTGCCAATCCATTCCTAAGTTTGTGTGTAAAGTCCATTATTAGGGATGCACCAATACCGATACTGGATCGGATATCGGGCCGATACTGACTCAAATAGCTGGATCGGATATCGGTGACAATGGGGCCGATCTATTCAATTCAATTCTATGTTTATATACTATATACATTATACACTTGACTTTTAATTCCTGTTTAAGTTTTAACCAATTTGTTGCTACAATAAAAAGTTTTACACTTGAATTGTAATTCCTGTTAATTTTGAAGATATTTTACCAAGTTTCTGGTGTACGATTTATTATTTCAATATTAAATAACAATTCAGTACATTTATATCTATGTATTTATTTGTTACATTTTGTTTCACAAAGTTAGGAAAGCAATGTTTAAGTCAAGCCTGATGTTGCCTTACTCATGAAAGAATGATCCCAGTCACTTCCACACAGTGAGGCATACAGCTTATTAATTAAAACACTGGTATCGGATCGGTGCTCGTTATCGGCCGATACCCAAAGCCCAGGAATCACTATCGGTATTGGGACTGAAAAAGACGGATCGGTGCATCCCTAATCATTATTAAACAGGTTTTCGATCAAGCGCGGGTCAGATTGTCGACCACGGGGTTTTGTTTACACCCTCTGACTCGCGCGTGCGTTAGACACCTTGGTCCGTGTTTCAAGACGGGTCGGGTGGGTTGCCGACATCGCCGCAGACCCCTGGCGCCTTTTACGTGGGCCGAGCCCCGATCTGTCTGCACCGGGAGCAGGGGGCCGTCCCCGGCGGGGAGAGAGGGCGCAGCAAGCCCTTTGTCCATTGTGTGGCGAGGTCCGGGCGGGGAGCGCTGTAAAGCTGCGGCCGCAAGCCACCTTCGACCCGAGCCTTTCCAAGCCGATCTAGAGCCGGTCGCGGCGCACCGACTCGTTTGCGGGACTCCCCAGCCTGCTGTGTGTCGCTCACACCCTCCAGCTGGCTGTTAACGAGGGTCTTTTGCACAGAGAAGTACTCGTATCGGTACTCGGTATCGGCGAGTACCCAAATGTAAGTACTTGTCGTTGTACTCGGTCTGAAAAAAAGTGGTATCAGTGCATCCCTACCTCTTATACTCTTCAACCTACAGTAAACAAGTTAAAGGTTTTGTAATTGTTTTAATCAGCTCTACAACAGTTACACGTGGAAGATATTGGTAGTAAAACTGTTTTGTAACAACTAATCTCTATATAAAGTCTATTAAATTATTCTTAACTAGGCTAATTTTGAACTTTTGAACAACTGGAGCAACTGGCTCCCGGTCTTACCTCCGTGACAGTTGTTGAAGTTGGCCTTGCCCCGTTTGTTACAGTCCTCTCTCCGGCTTCGGTCTTTATCTGCCTCGTTGTCTTGGGATGCTTGGGAGTCTTTCTCAATCAGATGCATCACGACTATCGTCTCCAGGAGGCTCAGCAGCATCAGAGCAAAAATCCCAATGCAGTAGACCGCTGGGAGGGGCAGGCAGCATCATTAATGTAGACAAATAACTTACTCATTGACTCAGTCCAATAAAGGAAGGACTCAAGAGATCATTTACCTATAAGAGGAATCCTGTTTGAAGAGGAGGGCAGAATTTCATTCAGAATAAGTTGCAACACGGTGACAGCAAGCAGCACAGTGACCTTGAAGCTGAGCTTCTCGCCCCCGTTGTCTGAGATCAGGAAGGAGGCCAAGTCCAGACACAAGAAGAACAGGACGGGTACCAAGAAGTTGACAATGTAGAGGATAGACCGCCTCCTCATGTTGATCTGTGAAATGATGTTTGTGTCAGATGGTTGATGTTCCTACTTCTGCACATCTGAGAAAGGAAGCTTGAAATACTATGTAGTACACAGCTTGTAACAACAAGGTAATCTGCACCAATGAGCTCATGTCTCCCGGGTATAAAAGAAGCAACACAGTCATTAAGTAACAGTGGAAGAGTAGAAGTATTACACTCGAATAAGGACAGAAATAAGGAAATAACTAATAAAAGAAAGAAGGAAATGCAAATAAGTACAACTATCTAAATCTGTACTTAAATAAAGTGCTTTCTACCCGTGGACATCTGTATTACGTACAGTGTAAACGATGATGTCTTGGCCGACCATATCACTGGCGTTGTAGGCGGTAACCTTCATGTTGATGAACAGCCACTCATACTGGGTCCGCATCACCTCACGAGACCACTCGGTGGCCTCTGAAGAGTTGTCGCTTGGCTGGAGCCGAATGTCCCTTGCTGAGGTGGGAGATAAAAGAACTGTAAGGTTATTTCAGGTGAGATAACAAGACAGAAATGGATGATAAGTGGTGGAATCTGGTGGTGTGTGGGGGGGGGAGACAGTAAGCCAGTGTAAGTTTGATTCATAGCCAAGCCAGTAGGTTGCAAAAAGCAGTCTGATTGTATAGAAGTCTACGAGAAAATGAGCCTACTTCTCACTTGATTTATTACCTCAGTAAACATTGTAAACATGAGTTTATGGTCTCAATAGCTAGTTTCAAGTCTTCTTCAATACAGCATGATGTTCATTTAGTAAGTTATGGTCCCATTTAGAGTCAAACAGACCATAAAGCAGGGGATGCTTTAGGGCGGGGCTACCTTGTGATTGACAGGTCGCTACCACGGCGGTCTGAGAGTTGTCCTTGTTTTTAAAACTTTAACCCTTTCACAGTGTGTTTTCAGTTCATGACAGTTAATTATAACCTTTTTGGTCGCCTGTTGTGCTTAGCTCCACCCTCTCGTGTCACTTTTGGTTGAAAAAAAACATGACAATGGCCAAATACCAAGATGGCAACGGAAAAAATGCCGAACTTGAAAACCGAAAACCGTAGTCCACAAACCAATGGGTGACGTCACAGTGTCTACGTCCACTTCTTATTTACAGTCTATGGTGTCAACGCGGTAACACACATTTAGCAAAGCTATTTCCACTGCAAACTTTCTGCTCACCGCCAACCCCGCTCTCTATCACAGTAAATGAAAAGACAGCGTAAATACGATAGAGAGAATAGAGAATGCAAGAATGTAAACATTTTAAAGCACGATACATCCGTTTAGCTTTGCGGTGATGATATCAACGGGAAAAATCCAACGGAAAACTATAAATCAAAACCTACCTTGATGTTAACACTGTCACACAGCAGTTCTTTTATTCATCAACCCCCAACATTAGTTCCCTCTCACTTTGTGCACCAAACTGACATTCACATCACAATAAACTCTTAAACCGCCTCCAACTTGTGCAAAATGCTGCTGCTCGCTTCCAGACGTGAACACATCACCCCCGTACTTTACTCGCTCCATTGGCTTCCAGTTCGCTTTAGAATCGATTTTAAGCTCTTGATGTTTGTTTTTAAAGCCATTAACGGCCTCGCCCCACCTTATTTGTCCGAGATTTTAACTCTCCGCGAGCATAACAGGGCATTGCGGTCATCGGGTCAACTTTTTTTAGAAGTCCCAAGGTCGAGGTATAACCTGTCACTGACATAGTACTTTTTAAATCTAAACTCAAGACTTTTTTATTTAGATTGGCTTTTAATACCTCGTAGCCCGTGACATTTTTCCTGTGCTTTTTATGCACCTTTTTATGATTTTATGATATGTTATGTTTTTATTCCTGTTATTTCTTGATGTTAATGTAAAGCACTTTGGGTACCTTTTGGTTATTGTAAAGGGCTATACAAATACATTTTGATTGATTGATTGATTGATTGATTAAACGCGCTTGTAAACATGCTCTCACCGGTGTGTATGACAGACTTGAAGGAGAGGTTGCAGCTCTGAATGTCGAAGGGGAAATTGTAAGTGTGCATCCTGCAGGTGCTGACCAGCACCTGGTCGTTCTGGACTTCAACATCACCTTTATCATTGATGGTGAGATAAGGACTCGGAGGGGCTTTGTCCTTCTCTGTCCTGTATGAGAACACACAGCGACAAGTGAGCATAAAAAAACACACATGATGGCAATTTCTTCAGGACGCTTTAAAAACTAGAGATGCACTGATATCGATCCAATACCAGTGCTCTTTTCTTATTTTTCCCAAATTCAAAATCTGTATGCCTCACTATGTGGAACTCACTGAAATATTTATTTATGTAAGGCAACTTGAGGCCGGGTATTGCTTTTTGATGCGGACTCAGTTAAAAAGCTAGAGTGAAGGTTTAGTGAGTTTACCATGTTATGATTTGAGCATATCTTTTATGCTAAATGCAGTACCTGTGAGGGGCTTCTGGACAATATTTGTCATCGTTTTGTGTTGTTAATTGATTTCCAATAATAAATATATACATACATTTACGCAAAGCATATTTGTCCACTCCCATGTTGATAAGAGTATTAAATACTTGACAAATCTCCCTTTAAGGTACATTTTGAACAGATAAAAAATGGGTTTTTTTTGTTTAATTTGCGATTAATCTTGATTAACTATTTTAATCGATTGACAGCCCTAATATATATATATATATATACTGTATACATATATACTGTATATATATATATACAGTATATATATATTAGTGTAGAAAACAAAACTGTATACCTTGCTTTGTTTTGTTTTTTTATTGGGGGTTTTTCTTGGTTTTGCTTCTTTTATGTAAATTGTTAACAATCATGTCCATTAATCGTGATTAAGTATTTTAATTGACAGCCCTAATTTGTTTGTTTTATGTGTTATGTTTCTTTATCGAACCACACGTACCCAACGTTTTCTTCAGTGGAGTGGAAGCTTGAGCCGAGTTTTCTTTTTATTGATATACCAACTTTTCTACCTCAGCAAAACGTAAAAACTCTATTTTGTAATAATTCAACTTTTTTTTTTCTTTGCTTCCACTCATGTTTTTTTGTTCACAAACTGAAAATGTGCATAAAAACAGGTGGATGGAAACAAACGTTAAAATGCTGCAGCACCTAACAATGGAGGGGCACTTTTAATAAATGTCAAGTAGTGTTTTGGCAACCAAATGCTTCAGTTATTGAGTCATTTATAAACAATAACACATTGTCCTACCACTCGTTACTGTCATGAGAGTATGTGGAATTGTGAAAAACGACAAGGGACTCTTAAAATGGATGTAAGTGAGGAAAAATTGGGTAATGTGATACTGATGTTCATTTTCATAATTTTGCTTTTCCATTAGAATCTGAGTCATTATGTCTGTCTAGACATCAGAATTAATTTGTCAATTAAAAAATCAATATTTGCACTGCACTGTGTGTGTGTGTGTGTGTGTGTGTGTGTGTGTGTGTGTGTGTGTGTGTGTGTGTGTGTGTGTGTGTGTGTGTAAATACATTCACACTTACATTTCCTCAATAGTGAGATCTGGTTTCCACAAAACTTCAGCAGGAAGAGAAATATTATCAATTCCACAAAATTGATTTGGATCCCAGGAAATGTATTCATTGTGCCACCTCTACAGCGGGAAACAAGTCAAAAACAGGATCATAAGGGGAACAAAGTGAGAGAAACACACACAAATTAAAAGACCTCTGACAAAAAAAAATATATATTTATATACCATTGAAGGCAAGACAGCCCAGGCAAAAACATTGTTTTACATGCACTGGTCAATTCAGAGATTTTGGGCTATTTTGCTTCTTTCTTTCGTCTTCTTTCAGACTAGTGGAAAGAAAACATCTAAAATACACATTTAAGTGTTTATTTTACTACATTTTGTCTATTTGCATTTGTAGATTTCTCCTAAATTCATCCCAAGTTAGCATTAGATAATGCCTCATTTACATATTTAAACATAACATTTCAGAAAACTTGTAATACAAAAAATAATTGTCTTAATATAAGTAATCAACTGGGGAGGTTTCATGGTGATATCTATTAGTTAAATATTTTACCCTATTTACCTGTTGTGTTTTGCAAAATGTATGAAATTTATAATACATATCTTTAGAACCTTTTTTTCAAAATGAGTTTTTTCTCAGACTCTGAGCCAGGAATCTCCACTTCAGCAGCACTTACATCCACCAAACTTTCCAGTTTCATTCCTATCTATATTCTGAAGGTTTTTACTGAGGAGTTTGTTCATATATCATTCATAACCTGATTTATACAACATTTTATTCCTAAAACCATGGCGAAAATGTATTTTTTATGGCTGTTGACAGTATTTTCTGATTTATGGAGTGATAAAAAAGAGATATTCTTAATTCCCTCTTTGACTCTTATATGTTAACAAAATGAAATAATAATTTTGAACCTGGCTTTATCCAATGTTCATATTACTGTTCTGGAAATGTATGCAAATTAGCACATATTTGATAAGATAATGCCTCATTTGCATATTTAAACATACATTTTCAGAAAACTTGTAATACAAAAAATAATTGTCTTAATATAAGTAATCAACTGGGGAAGTTTCATGGTGATATCTACTAGTTACATTTTTTACCCTATTTACCTGTTGCGTTTTGCAAAATGTATGAAATTTATAATACATATCTTTAAAGGCTGTTTTCTCAAAATGAGTTTTTTCTCAAACTCTGAGCCAGAAATCTCCACTTCAGCAGCACTTACATCTACCAAACTTTCCAGTTTCATTACTATCTATATTCTGAAGGTTTTTACTGAGGGGTTTGTTCATATATCATTCATAACCTGATTTATACAACATTTTATTCCTAAAACCATGGCGAAAATGTATTTTTTATGGCTATTGACAGTATTTTCTGATTTATGGAATGATAAAAAAGAGATATTCTAAATTCCCTCTTTGACTCTAATATGTTAACAAAATTAAATAAGAATTTTGAACCTGGCTTTATCCAATGTTCATATTACTGTTCTGGAAATGTATGCAAATTAGCACATATTTGATAAGATAATGCCTCATTTGCATATTTAAACATACATTTTCAGAAAACTTGTAATACAAAAAAATAATTGTCTTAATGTAAGTAATCAAGTGGGGAAGTTTCATGACGATATCTTTAAGTTAATTTTTTTACCTTATTCACCTGGGGTGTCTGTCCTTAAAGAAAAACATTTCCCAACAAAATCAATCATCTACTGACAGAACTCACCATGACAGTCCAAACATAAGGGATGAATTTCTGTTCTTTCTCAACCTGTAAAAAAGAAAAAGAAATATGTTTAATATATCTAATTAATGCTGATACCAGCCGATGTGCCAACATGTGATTAAGAGAATACTGGCACTTATCTAAATCCAAATTTTGAGAATAGAACAGCTGAAGGAACATATTTTATATATAGAAGCAGCATTTTCTCCTCACATACCCTCAAGATTGTCCAAAGGCAGAGAGCTTTTTTTTTTAATTATTACATTATTTCTATAAAATATTTTTTGCGGGTTAAAATAATGAGCCTAAAACAGCATCAAATGAAGGCCTTACAACAGATCTACATATCTTTAACATAGTTTGCCTTCCCTATAACATCACGATTCTGTAGTTACTGCTGTCTGCCTTTATAGTTCAATATAAGTGAAGATTGTTGGTGTACGTGTCGTTTAAAATTTGGTTGCGATCGCCCAATATGCTCAAGAGCGATGGCAGTTTGCTACAAGAATTAGACAACCAATTCAAATATATCTAGGGCTGTCAATCGATTAAAATATTTAATCGCGATTAATCACAAATTAATCAGACATTTTGTATCTGTTTAAAATGTATAAAAGGGAGATTTGTCAAGTATTTAATACTCTTGTTAACATGGAAGGACAAATATGCTGCTTTATGCAAATGTACAGTATATATTTATTATTGGAAATCAATTAACAACACAAAACAATGACTAATATTGTCCAGAAACCCTCACAGGTACTGCATTTAGCATAAAAAATATGCTCAAATCATAACATGGCAAACTGCAGCCCAACAGGCAACAACAGCTGTCAGTGTGTCAGTGTGCTGACTTGACTATGACCTGCCCAAAACTGCATGTGATTATCATAAAGTGGGCATGTCTGTAAAGGGGAGACTCGTGGGTACCCATAGAACCCATTTACATTCACATATCCTGAGGTCAGAGGTCAAGGGACCCCTTTGAAAATGGCCATGCCAGTTTTTCATCGCCAAAATGTAGCTCAAGTTTGCAGCGTTATTTAACCTCCTTCTCGACAAACTAGTATGACATGGTTGGTACCGATGGATTCCTTAGGTTTACTAGTTTCATATGATACCAGTATCTTCACTCTAGCTTTAAAACACGACAGCTTTAAAGCACGCTACAACCTAAAAATCGCAAGTTGCGTTAATGCAATTAGTGGCGTTAAAACAAATTTTGCATTAAATCGCATTAAATTTGACAGCCCTAAATAAAACTGAAAGGAATATCAGTATTCTGACAAATAAAACCAATATAACACAATAATTATTATTAGAAAATTTCACAAATAAAGATTTAATCACTTACCACATCCAGAATGGCGTAGAGCAGTACTTCCAGGGATACCCGTGTGGGGCGTTTGTAGTTTTTAACGGGCCGCGTCATTGTGTACAGCTCATTGTTCTTGGTCAGATTCAGGTGGTTTAAAACAGCCTGATAACTGCAGTTACTCTCAGGGTACACCCCATCTACAGTACAACAGAAACATCAAACATCATTCTCTACGACAGAAAGAAACTCTTATTAAATTAACTTTTTTTCTACAGTAGAACTTCTTTTGTTTGTCTGGACATCAGATTCTCTGTATGTGCTTTAATTACGTAATTTAGAAGAATGGCCAAACATTAGTCTCTGATGGTCGGTAACCACTACCTCCGACTGTGGTCGCTGAAAGGCCATTATGAGATGGGCGTTGGCAGAACTGCGGGACGTTTTATCTCATCAGTCCACTAATGATTTTTAAATGTGAGCATTATTGCTGTAGTTTAAGTTTAATGGGGCTTTTACTGGTCCGAGATCAGTTTGCTATTTGTTGCCCAAATGCGTGTTGTTCGAATTAAGGCACAATTTTCAGCTCAAATCTGGGTTTAAGAACGTTATTATGTTATGTTATTGTTAAAAGTTCTCCTAGAACACTTTGTTTTGTTTCTTTTAATGTTCCTATAATAATCTTTTTAAACATTTTATTACAAAACAGATGCCATTTTTTTTTTACATTGGTATGCTTCATTTTTCTTGGTTGTTATTTGTTGTTTTTACATTTTGGTATTACTCTGGAAATTCACATTTTGTCAACAGGAAACACTTCAGACTGAATGCATTTTTTCTTAATTAATTCTTCATCTAACAGCTTAATCTCTGGAACAGTTTACTTATTCATATAAAAACTGCTACAGAAACATTTCAGTCGCTGCTGAAGACACACGTCTTCTTGTTGGCGTTTGTTTACGTTGAGCTTAACACATCGACTTTATCTTGTGCTGCAATTCTTTTACTACTATTATGTGCACATTATGTTTATTGTTTTCTTCTGTTTGTATTGTTGTTTGCTTTGTATTATTTTGTGCCTATTCAGAAATTTGTTCAACTGCAGTTGTTTTTAAATGTGCTAAATAAAAGTTTGACTTGACTATACTGTAAATACCAAGCAGACACATGAAAATTACAAAAAAAACAACTGTGAATACTGCATAGCTTTCCACTTTTTTACCCTTTAAAATCTTTAAATTAACAACAAATAAGTTTAGGCTTTATCCACCTGAATGCATCATGCTGAACATAGCTTACCTGTGAGGAAGAGCAGAAAGAGGAAACCAGTAAGCATCATGACTGCAACACCTGCGAGAATCCAAAGTCAGTGAGACTGAGTCTGTACAGCTGACGTGTATCCTCGTCCTCCCAGTACTCTCTGGTAATCTGACCAAGTCTGTTACAGTAAAAAATACCGCTGCCTCATACTGGAAGAGGGCCGGGCAAACTGAATCACCGATCATTGATGTTTTTTTTTTAATAAACTCATTGGTCTGACAGCCAGACAGTGGTCACTCCCACAGCGGTCATCACATCATCCCTCAGTGGTCTTTTAGGGGAGGAACAAGAGGTGGCGAGGTCCCTGGTGGAGACAAAAATGGGCTGTAATGATGTTTAACGGTAAAAGTAAGTACAGTTACTGCAATTAATAAACATTTTGCACACAGATCCAGGCGGAAAATACATTCCAGTCAGTAACCTGAAACTCTTCTGTCTCATATTGTTGGTTATTATAATAAACTAAAACAAAAATATGCAGTGAAAAATATTTTTAGTAAACGGATTCTAAATAAAAACTATATCCTTTAAGAAAAACTAAACTGAAATTATTTTTCCAGGGTAAAAAACGTATAAAAATGAACATAAATTAATTTCAGTTTTAGTTTTTTTTAACTATAATATATCACTACCTAAAAGAAGGAGACAGCATGAATTTCCCTCAACTCTCGAGACATTGAACCACAGAAATTGAACATACTTGATATTCCAGCAGATGGCGTTATGCCACAATAGCTTTACTAAAGTAGCACAAAGATTAAACATTAAACATTATGGCTATTCCTACACTGTTCTCCAACCAGGTATTTTGTATGTACAGTATATAGCTACATACTTCTGAGACAATATACCTGGCCCTAACAAGAACTAACAAAGAAACTGTAAAACTAAAACTAAAGATATAAAACCTAAAACTAAACCTTTCTGAGAAACTGAAACTAATCTAAAACTAGCAAACGCACTCTGAAAACTAACTAAAACTAATCTAAAATCAAATTAAAAAGTCATTAAAATAAAAACTAATTGAGGGTTCTTATGCAATGCTAGAAAGGTAACATTATGCCAGCAAGATTCAGTCAATAACATTGCGCAGGGTTGACAAACAGTAAATATAAATTAACAGTATGTTTAACAACACTAGCTAGCTATCCAGCCATGTCATTGTCCCCAAATCAATATCAAGATATCACAAAATCTTGATTAGCATAACAGGTAGCATAAAGCTCACATTATGATAGCAAGAGTCAAAGTCAATAACATTGCATACGGTTGATAAACAATAAAGATAAATACCAGTATACCAAACCATCTAGTAGATGTTGAGATATCTGACAGGGTAAGTGAAACATTTTACCTGCTGGTGGTGTTAGAGGATCATGGAAGTTATTAGGATTCATCCTCTGGGGAACATGAATGTCTGTCCGGAAATCCATCCGATAGTTGTTGAGATATTTCAGTCTGGACCAAAGTGGTGGACGAACGGACCGCTAGCATGGCTAAAATAAATAACATCCACTGTTGGGATGGGGAAAAAAATTGATATAGCATAGTATCGCAATATTTAGTGTGGCAATGTTGCATTGATGCACGGACGTCAAGCATCGCTCTTTTATTATATAAACTATCAACCTTTTATTAATCCAACGGCCCGGCCGCTATTTTGTCTTTCAGAAGTTGTAGCGGACTCAGTCTTAAAGCTAGAGAGAAGATACTGGTGTCATATGAAACTAGAAAACCTAAGGATTCCATTGGTACCAGCTATGTCATGTTAGCTAAATAACGCTCCAAAGTTACGTCAAATTTTGGCGAGGAAAAACTGGCATGGCCATTTTCAAAGGGGTCCCTTGACCTCTGACCTCAAGAAATGTGAATGAAAACTCTGAGATGAACAGAGTGAAAACTGATCTTAACAAACTGCAGAATTTGCAGTTGTAAAAAGGTAATAAATGCCAATACTGTATATCTTATCGAATATATACATAT
>CAKAKR010003815.1:0-13155 GCA_916700685.1 Adelosebastes latens | reverse complement strand
TAACATCCACTGTTGGGATGGGGAAAAAAATTGATATAGCATAGTATCGCAATATTTAGTGTGGCAATGTTGCATTGATGCACGGACGTCAAGCATCGCTCTTTTATTATATAAACTATCAACCTTTTATTAATCCAACGGCCCGGCCGCTATTTTGTCTTTCAGAAGTTGTAGCGGACTCAGTCTTAAAGCTAGAGAGAAGATACTGGCATCATATGAAACTAGAAAACATAAGGAATCCAGACCTCTGACCTCAAGATATGTGAATGAAAACTCTGAGATGAACGGAGTGAAAACTGTATCTTATTAGATAAAACAGATGTTGACAAACTGCAGAATTTGCGGTTGAAAAAAGGTAATAAATCCCAATACTGTATATCTTATCGAATATATACATATAATTGAAGTGCTAAGGGGCCGGACATTTACATTTCCTGCCTGATCTGCAAAGCTAGGAATATAAAGGTGAAAACAATACACCTTTTTTAACTTTAGTGGGTTGTTGTTTTAATAAGGATAATAACGTGTTCAACATTTTTTTTTAATTCAATTCAACTCTCCTAAATTTCCCTCTGCTTAAACAGCCTGGTTTAAAACTTTTTAACAAAATAAGCATTTACGTGCTTAACAAGACATAACTAAAGAATGGGCCAATTAGCCTGCTAATAAAATGATGATCTTCTAATAATCAAACAATGTAAACACCCATAAACTTAGAATGTTAGGAGGTTATTTAAATAAAAAACATATTGATATTGCTTTTTAAAGTCCCTAACACTTTCTTACTCTCTTTACTGGAAGAAATTATTATTATTTTAATACTTTTTTCATATCTAAAAATGCTCAAAGGGCCGGATTGAGTTCGTTAAGGGCTAGATTGGAGCCGCATATTGAATATGCCTGGCCTGTAAGTTAATAAGAGTTAAACTGTTGAGAACCAGGCCAATCTCCTTCATCAGGACTTGATCACATATGATCAACGGTGGCATCTCCGTGGCAACATGAGCTAACAAACCAACAACAGTACCTCTGAGTGTAGGGCAGGATGTCGTTCAGGATGAGCAGCAGGACAGAGATGGAGAGCAGCTTCTCTCCTCGATGGTCAGAGGCGAGGTCCAGACTGATGAACGAGGGGCCTCCTCTTCAAGGTGAACTAGGAACAACAGGTTCAAAGGTCAGACTAGATCGACCAACAGAAATTATGACATTTAGAAAGTTACTCCAGTTTTTAAAAAAATCTTAACTTGTGCGCACAAATAATTAATTTGCTCTTGACTTCTTACCTACTTCATTTATCTGCACAAATTCATAACTCGTAATTTATAAAACATTATATTCTGTTAATTTATCTAATTTAATTTAAACTCAAAATATTGTTTCATCATGTTGTGTTGTTGAAATGAGAGCACAAATTCAGTAACTTCAGGACGAATTAAGTAACGAGACCACAAATGACGTAACACAAGAGCACAAATTACATAATTCTTAAAGCTGAATTATTTAAAATTATGTTGTTAATTTATACATCCAATTATTAATACAAGAGCACAAATTCAAGAGTATGAATTAAGTAATTTGAGAACACAAATTATGTAGGCCTAATGCAAGAGCACGGATGAAGTCATTCATGAAACTAGTCTTGCATAGCCAGTAAGGATGTGCATTTCAAGCAAAATTACTAATATTCACTGGGAACTTCGTATTAATATTGTAGTTATATACAATAGCAACAATGGCCAATTAAAATTACTGATGATATCGTTAGGCTATATGAATTAATTTGGAATTTTTTATAAATGTAATTGCAGAGTCAAACAGGATAATGTCAACATAATCATGAAGTGTAATTTATATAGGATTTTCAAACTCAAGATTGCTTCAAAGTACAATGAAATATACAATCTATTAGTGAAAAACGTATGTTTGGATAACAGCAGACTGAGTGCACAGGACTCCTTCGACACGTCTGGACCATTCGTAAATTGTGTTCGTATCGTATTCAAAATAGAAGAAAATTTGTGAATGTGACAAGTTCTCCTAAATCACTCGTACAAGCCACTTAAGAATTAATCAGATCATACGAGTGGTTCTTGCATGAGGCCCAATGCTCCAAAATTAGATGTTCAATCGGGTTAACTGCAAAGGCAATAGCATATTAGTCACATTATTTTCATTCACATCAAACCATTGAGTGCTTCTCCACTCATACATTCAGGTTTTTCCTTTAATTAGGCACCCATCTGTCTCTCTCCCTGTGTTGCCTACAGTGTATATGAGCTGTCTATCGTCAGCAATGGACAGTTGGAGGATCTCCCTCTCTCTAAGGGAAAAGAGGTGGTGGTAAAAACACTGACGTCAGTACAGACAGTCACACATACTCCCTCCCTGACCAGAGTGTATCGCAGATCCGATGGAGATGCTGCATCTCTGTGTGTCGAAGGGGAACTTGTGGACGTCCATCTGACAGGTGCTGACCACCTTCACGTCCTCTTCAGAAGTGATTGTCCCGTCGTAGGACACGTACTGTACATGTATGGACTCTGTCATCCTTCTGTATCCTGAGACACAAACAGACACAAAATCTTTTCATGGTTCATGTTTGTGGAGCCATCAAACCGCACCGCTATTTCACATTAATCATGACCTGAATGAATAGATGTTGAAGCTCCTGTCATTACCTCAGGTTAATGTGTTTGCTTATTATTGCTCTTAATAATAGTATAAAAGATGTTGTGTGTACTTTAATAAAAGTGAGCACACAGTGAAGTCATTTACCTTCTAAACAAACACAGTGTGTGTAGCATTAGCAGATATCAAGGGATTAAATTACTTAACAGCTAGCTCGGGAAAAGCAAGCCAGGAAGTCTAATATATAACCAGTTGTAAATCCACAACTTGTCTTTACACTCACAAATTAGGTCGCCTTTTTTAGACACGCCCAGAGGACGCTGATCTGGTGAAAGAAGTCAGGGACACGTTGAAACTGAAAGAACTACTAAATAACTTGCTGGACATTTTTAATTCCTCGTTATGTTAAGAATTCAAAAAGGTCCAAGAAGCATGTACAGTATGACGATGGCACATAAAGGATATATCCACCAATCTGTTCTGGATATCCAAAAATATAATAATATGCCAAAATGTTTCACTTTAATTATGACTAGTAACAATTGAATTGTAGATACCTGAAATGTTCTTTTTGACTAGGACAAATTTAAATACATATATCTGCAATACATATCCAGTCTAGCTATTAAATGTTAAAGGGACTGTTTTTAACTTTTTACACGTATAAATCAATCCGGGTCGGTTTCCCATGCGCGCTCGCGTGTGGCTACGCTGTTCAGACAAGACTCCAACACAAACTACATGGAAGCACCAAAACCGCAAGTTATATCTAGTGAAGCCTGTCTTGCAAAACAGTGTTGGCCGCGGTCGGAGGACGCGGGGGAGACCGTAGCTTTGGTCTCCAGGGCCGGAGTCTCTGCTGTACTCTGCTCCTTTGCTCCTCTGTACTCTGCTCCTCTGCCTGCTTGCCTTCACACAGCTCGCTCCACCTCACGTGCATGCGCGCACACTACACACTGCAGAAGACTTCGTAGCTCTGAGAATATCTAGTGAATGTACAGTGGACGTTTGGCAGAAATAAATGCTGCAGCTCCTCCAGACCAACAGAGGTTTCCCGTGTCTTGTGAAGTGACGGGGCTCCGCAGAGAGAAAAGTTATCGTCTCTGACCAAAACTCCGGTGTCTCCCCTGTCTCCTCCGACCGCGGTCGGGAGGCTGAGGCAGGAAAAGCCAACACTAGGATCAGCATTGATTCATGGAGAGACCTTCGTCTGGTCAGCTAACATTACTGCCCAGCAGGTGAAATATAGAGTGATATTGTGGTTTTAGCTGACGTGTGTCGCCTCAGTTTTGCGGATGCTCGCTCACATTCAGATAGCGCGTGCACACGGGCGAGCGCGAGCAACAGGACGCTGACTTTCGTTGACTTAATGGCCACAGGTGTCGCTGTTACAAACAATTTCTGATTCTTACAAACAGTCCCTTTAAATTTAGCTTTGAGTAGTACAATCAAAGTTGTAGATATCTTGAGATACAATTTTGACTGACAAATGCTATAATGGATATGTAAAATGTAATTACAGGTAGAAGTGTGGTTCTGTGTGTTAAAACTGAAATGTGAAAAAGGTGTAGATACACAGACTTACTGGCCGGGGTATGAAGTCCTAAATGAAGTAACTGAGTGCATAGGTAAACAGGAAAAAGGTGCAGACAGGTAGGCAGGTAGATGTGCATCAAACACACACACATGAAATGTGCACAAGCAAGTTTTATCAGCAACTTAAACAACAACTAGAGAGCAAATAAAACTTACCTTTTCACATCTGAGTGCTGCACCTGCTGCCTCTTTTGGAGCAACTACAGTGTTTTTTTTCTCGAAGACAATCTAACTTGGTTTCAGTAAGTCAGGCTATCATTGGCTCATGAGAGCTGGGGGGGCGGGATGTGGCTGCAGGTGCAGAGTGATTGACACATTCCTCAGCAAATCATAGAGACAGAGCGCAACGCGTCATACTCTGAAAACCACGCCCACCCGAAGAGGAAAGTATGTAAACAAAGGCTGAAACAGTAAAGAACATGCCTCTAGCTAGTCAGAAACATCAGATTTCAACATGTGAATGGATTATTTAAGCACCTTATGTCTACCAGAGATGCAGTTGATAACTAAAAATGATGATTAAGATGATGAAGTTAGCTGTTAGAAAGCTAGGCAAACGACTAATGCTGTCGTTCTCCAAAAAAACTTTTACCTGTTATGATTCATCCTCTGGAGAACATGAATCTCTCTCTGGCAAACCGTCCGATAGTTGTTGAGATATTTCAGTCTAGACCAAAGTGGTGGATAAACATTGCTCGCTAGCATGGCAATTAAAAAAATGACATCCACTGTGATTCAATGTGGTGAAACAAACATGTAAAAGTCCTGAGGGGACTTTTTATAGGCAGCCTGAGTGATTTGTTTATTTGTTTATTTATTTTGCACAATTTAAGACTACAAGATCAAATTAAAAAATAAATGAATACTATACAGTGCAGGAAGAGGCAAAAAAAAACCACTGGGCTTATCTGATTAATATAAAGAAATAATATGACTACGTAATAGTGATAACAAACAATTAGAACAAGATATATATAATAACAATAACAATAACAATAAATATATCAAAAAAGACAAATGTGTGTGTTGCGTGAAAGTGTATGGTTAGTGTTTGTGAGGAGGATATTGATTTAAATGTCTTAAAGACTTCTGGGCAATCGCAACCAAACATAACGTGAGTGGGAAAAAAATAAAAATAAAAAAGATAAAAACATACAGGGACAACATGCGGTAAAGCAATTACAAAACAGCAATTAAATGACCCTTTAAGCGACTTTTGAAACATTTTACAGATGAACAGTTTTTTGATAGATGTGAAAAGCTACTCCATAATTTAGTTCCCCTAAATCTTATCGAAAATTGACCTCTACTAGTGAGGAAGTTAGGAGGATGAAGATCTAGAGATTGACGGGTTGAGTAAGAATGGACCTGAGAATTTGTTTTAAAATACGTCTTGAACTGCTCAGGAATATTCCCACCAGAAAGTATCTTATAAATAAAAACACATATATTTGAGAAATATTGATATCATAAATAGTAAGAATCTGGAGTTTCGTGATGAACGTGCACATGTCTCTGTATCCACTGCAATAACACCAGATCCTCCTTTCTGATGATGTGTTTATAACATAGAGGATATCAGGCTGGCGAGGACGGACGTGATTGGTTTAACATCTGAGTGACAGATGAGCTGTGAGGTGATGGTAGACTGAAACAGGACAGGAGGGACAGATTTGTTTGTCTGAACGGAGACATAATGTGAAATATTACAGAGTAACAGTGAGGTCAGTGAAGGATTGAACTGGAGGCAGTAAAGTTTCCTGTTTAATCTCTGTAAACAAACATGAATTATTCACTACACATTTTTATACAATCATATTCAAAGGTGATGTATTAAGCTGACCTCTACAGTGAATGACTAAAGCTTTCATCAACAGTATAAATCTCACACGTCTACAGGGTCATGTAAATTCACTTTCAACTATCTCATACACATAAAATAGATCCACAACGAGATACCGTAAATACAGAACATGTGCTTCTATAAGCACAACAAGTATTGCAGGGTATCGTTTTACATTTCTAAGTGTTCCATGCGATGAAGATGAGGGATAGAAACAGCGACACGGTGATGACGTAGAAAATGAAGAAAGCTTTGTTGATTCTTGCGGCCCGGATGCCGTACTTCCCTCCTTCCTGTCTGCAGCTGAAGTGCAGATTCAGAGTTTTCTGCAGCTCCTTCAGCTCCTCCAGGATCAGCAGTAACGCGTGAGACTCTCGTGACTGAATGCTGTTGTTAACCTGCACACACCAGGAGGCACAGAGTCATGTTAGAGCGGGTTTCATTCATGTAGTCATGTACTACAAGCCAGGTTGGCAAAATTGGCTTGTGCATGTTATCACGCAGGATGTTTACTTCTTTACAGGCCAAGTTATCGTAATCAGTCATCTTAGTCATGTAAATATGTTGAATTTTGCCATGTTATCACATCAATGTTGACCGATGATTCCATCTCCACTGAGAAGAGATGAATCTGCAGCCAAACGTTGGTATAAAGTGTAATATTATGCCCTTAAGTGATGAGTAATATACTGTAACTGCCTACTGATCTACTAAACTATTATATATATTTATTACACGGCTGTGTTGAATACTTGATTCTGATTGGTCAATCACGGCGTTCTGCGGCCTATAATTTTGCTATAACAGACCGTTGCTATGTATAACAGACCGTTGCTATGGTCGCAGCTCTGACGTCGGACTCTGGCGGACCGTTTTTGTGTCAAAATATTGATTTTGAGTAAGTAGCTGGGTAATAAGAGAGATAATGTACAGCTAGCGGGTCATTCTTTCACAACAATGACCGGCTCGCTGTACATTATCCCTTACATATACACCCTATAGCTGCCTTCACATGATAAGACATTTACTTTTTTACACAAACGAACAGCTGATTGTAGCGTGACACAAACAGCGGTCTTCTGGATTTAAACTACGTCACAACACTCCGTTTCCGTCAGTTTTGTCCACCTGTTTTGTGATAATAAAGCTTTATCTAAACTTATAATGTCTGTACCTCTTCAGCCACCGGCAGCAGTTCATGCTGTTTCTCACCGTCAGATGCTTTACAGATGCATGAACAGCAGGTTTGTCTTTTATCCTCTGAAAACACAAACAAGAGTGACTGCACAGGAAATATGCTGCATATAAAAAACACTGGAAAGAATAGTTTCAAATATATGTCTTATTCAATTTAAGTACATTTTGAAACTAAATATAAAGAGAAAAAGCTGTTGAAAACCAGGCCAATCTCCTTCATCAGGACTTGATCAGATATGATCAACAGTGGCATCTCCTTGGCAACATAAGTAGACAAACCAAGTCATCAAATTTGGATTCTGGAAATAGCTGATTGAGAAAATGAGGTTTTAAAGCCTTTAAGATTATAAATTTGAACTAGAATCAGTAGCCAGAACATTCCTACAAACACTTCCATTCACGGAGCATCTGATAAGTCTGTGATCTGTGTCTCACCCTTGTTACAGTTATCGATTTTGACTTCCTCCCGTTTGTCCTCCCAGTCGTCCCTCAGCTTGAGCTTCTCCTGGGATTCAGAGTCTTTCTCCATAAGATACGTAACCAAGATGGTCTCCAGCAGGCTGAGCAGCATCAGAGCAAAGATCACAATGCAGTAGGTCGCTGAGAAGAGGAAACAGGCAATAACTACTTCATGTTTTGGTATCTTGAGCTCCTGACTATATGAATCATAATCCAGTTAACAATATGGCCTTAAAGCGTGATTCGGTACCTATGAGCGGAGTCTTGTTGGACATGGAGGGCAGGATGTCGTTCAGGATGAGCAGCAGGACAGAGATGGCCAGCAGCACGGTGACTTTGAAGCCGAGCTTCTCTCCTCGATGGTCTGCGATGAAGAAGGAGGCGATGTCCAGACTCAGGAAGAACAGGATGGGCAACAGGAAGTTGATGACGTGGAGCAGGGGCCTCCTCTTCATGGTGAACTAGGAAAAACAGGTTCAATGGTCACCAACAGAAAACCTGACATTTCTACTCCAGGTGTCAGGAGTATATACTGGACATTGGAAACAGGTGAAACTGGAGAGCATGAATAACAATGCATGAGCAGTTGAAGTATATATACACATACTATACACGTACAGTGTATTCAAGCTGTTCATACAGTGTTGAATCACTGAAGGTGACATTTTTTTTGGTGATGGACAGTTGGAGGAACTCCCACTCTCCCTGAGTCTTCATCACCTTTCGGGTAAACTGGGTGGCTCGAGACGAGTTGGAGTAAGGAAAGAGACGAATCTCATCAACTGAGGAGAGACGGAGAAGTGGTAAAAACACTGACGTCAGTACAGACAGTCACACACACACACTCCCTCCCTCACCAGAGTGTATCGCAGATCCGATGGAGATGCTGCATTTCTGTGTGTCGAAGGGGAACTTGTGGACGTCCATGTGACAGGTGCTGACCACCTTCACGTCCTCTTCAGATATGACCGTCCCGTCGCTGTGCACTTGCATGTACGGATTCTGAGGGGAGTCGTCCTTCTGTATCCTGAGACACAAACGCACACAAAATATGTTCATGTTTGTGGAGCCTTCAAACCGCACCGCAATTCCACATTAATCATGAACTGAATGAATAGATGACGGAGCTCCTCCCGTCACCACCTCAGGTTAATGTGTTTGCTCATTAGTGCTCTTAACAATAGAATAAAAACTGTTGTGTGTACTTTAATAAAACACAAAGAGGTACCTCCCATTCTCTACCAAACCTTTCCTTTTCTTTTGATTTATTTCATTACATTCATTCCAATTATTACCTCCGCCAAGGCCGAAGGCCCAGGAAGGAGGTTATGTTTTCACCGCCGTTGGTTTGTTGGTTTGTTGGTTTGTTGGTTTGTTGGTTTGTCCGTTTGTCCGTTTGTCCGTTTGGAGGATTACTCCAAAAGTCCGCGATGGATTTGAATGCATTTTTTTGGAGGGGTGGGGTGTGGCACATTGAACAATCCATTCGATTTTGGTGGCGATCCAGTTCATGATCCGGCTTCGGGAATGTTTTTTAATAACTCCGTTCAGCGATGGCTGTACATGAAACCTGCCTTAGCGGAGGTCTGCGCTCTCCGAGTGCACTTCTAGTTGTAAATGTTTCTTTTCTGTTTTCCCATATCTGTTTCACATTTGCTTAGCTGTTTTGAACTACTTGATTTAGTTTCCTCATCCAACTCAATTCCCTTTAAGTTCTCTTTTATTTCTGTTTTTTTAGATGACCCTTGGCAGTTTCTTTCTCATCATTAAAGGAATACATCAGATCGGCAATACCTCATCGTCAAAGAGTAGGCTCTCATGACCACGCCCTTTTTTCTTATCTTATCTTAACTTTAAAATCAGATGTGTGTGTGTGTGTGTGTGTGCGTGCGTGCGTGCTGCAGGCTCACATCTCATAGATGAAGAGGTCGGGTTTCCAGAGCATTTCTTTAGGAATGGTAATCTGTTTGATTTCACAAAACTGAGCCGGGTCCCACGAGATGCGTTCATCGGCCCATTTCTGCAGTAAATTAAAAGATAAATTGGAGACACATTTGAAATAACATACAGAACAACAGGTGACCAAACAGAGTGTTAGCTGAGAGTCATTTTAAACGATCAAAACTCACCACTGTTGCCCAGATGAAAGGAATAAAAGTTTGTGTTTTCTCAACCTGGGAATGAACAAACACACACGTGAGAACAGATCAACTGCATGACAACATTTAGCAGATGAATCCAACATGCAGCACCCACCACAGCCAGGATGGCGAAGAGGATGATGTCCAGCTTCACGTCGGTGTAGTGTGTGTGGTCCAGAACGGGCCGGGTCAGTTTAAACATACTGCTATCTGTGGTCAGGTTCAGGTAGTCCACTACGTCCTGGTAACTGCACACCTTCTCAGAGGACGACCCGTCTACATTAAAACAGTTATCAGACATGTGAGGGTTTTTTTTTTTCTATTTTTTTTTATTATTTACATTCTTTACAATATTTGTTACTATTATTATTAGGGCTGTCAATCGATTAAAGTATTTAATCGTGATTAACCGCAAATTAATCACACATTTTTTATTTGTTTAAAATGTACCTTAAAGGGAGATTTGTCAAGTATTTAATACTCTTATCAACATGGGAGTGGACAAATATGCTGTTTTATGCAAATGTATGTATATATTTATTATTAGAAATCAATTAACAACACAAAACAATGACAAATATTGTCCAGAAACCCTCACATGTACTGCATTTAGCATAAAAAATATGCTCAAATCATAAAATGGCAAACTGCAGCCCAACAGGCAACAACAGCTGTCAGCTGTCCTCGCCAAAATTTTGCGTAAGTTTGGAGCGTTATTTGGTCTCCTTCGTGACAAGCTAGTATAACGTGGTTGGTACCAATGGATTCCTTAGGTTTTCTAGTTTCATATGATACCAGTTCATCTTCACTCTAGCTTTAGAACTGAGCCCACTACAACCTAAAAATCACAAGTTGCATTAAAGAAATTAGTGGCGTTAAAACAAATTTGCGTTAATTATCACGGCAGCCCCCCTAATTGTTTTCTATATATTTAATTTCATATAAACTATTTGATTTGTATTATTTCATTTGTTTGCAATGTCTGGATGCTAATCTTTTTTATTATATAACACAAAATGCCACATACAGTAGCTGTTTAACTGATGTTAAACTGTCTTGTGTGTGACCTACTGTAGTTTTTTTATGTGTTGTTGATTTATTTATTCATTCCTATGTTTAGCCTATAAGTAAACGCCAATAGATTCTAATTATGTGCTTAAAGTTGCTTGATATTCTGATATATTTTTAGCTGTCTGACGGAGAGCAATTAGATTAATCCTCTGTGTACATTTTTGAAATGTAGATGCTTTGATAAGAGGAGGGCTTCTGGATTTCTGCTCATTTGTTTTTCCTCCTTTAAACGAAGCAAATTAAGTTTTCTCTTCTATCAAGAAAAAACAGCAGCGTGAAGCCGGCAAACCAAAGAAGTCATGTCTTTGAGTTCTAAATATGATGTGAAATGAAGCTCTGTGACAACTCGTACAAGCTCCACATCCTCAAACAGTTCATGAATCAGATACAAACAGCGCTAGAATGATGGAAAAATACTACTACAACTAAAGTTATCACTGATACTTTGCTGTCAAATGAGGAAACAAAAAATAATTCCCAAGGTTCAAACACATAAACACTCCTCAAACATGCCCAAGTCTTACCTGTGAAGACGATCAGGAGGAGAAAAGCAACATGCATCATCTCTGCAGCCAAGAGTTAGAGAGCAGCTTCGAGCCGAGTCTGAAGACCGGACGGACTCTGTGATTTGAGCTGACTAGGGTTGGGCTGAATGAATGACCTCTGCCTGAAATGAGAAACCGCTCCCACAGTGGACAGCAGGGATTGATGCTGTAATTGGTAAACAGAGGAGGGGGGGGCGGGGGGACATCATGCAATATGAGCAGGTGAGACTGAAGGTGACAAATAATAAAAGTGACGGAAAGGCAGGTGGAGAGGGTTCATCCATCTGAAAGGAGACATAATGTGAATTTACAGCTCACGTATTGTACACCGGTGACTAAAGGAGAGTGGGTGTAAGTCACAAGTTACAAAAACAGACGTTTACTGTAACACATGCAGAGAAGCCCACATCTAACGAGAAGGAAAAATCCAATTAGAGCGGAACTTGATAACCAAAACAACGTGGTAATGACATTATGAACACTGACCCCATTAAACCCACTCCTTCTCCTCCTTCCTTGTCACCGCGCTGTCAGGCTCACCGCGGGCAGCCGGGCATTAAAAGACAATTTATTATTTATGTAAAACGTCTCTTTTTGGACAGTAAGTGACTTTGCTGATGCATTTTTAATTTTGAAACAAAGAAAGTTTTGTATTTTAATGGACTTCTGTGCTTACACTGGAGTTTATGAACAACTATTGATTATTTAATTCTCAGTAATCATCACTTGTTTTGTCTGCTCAACAGTCCAAAACCCAAAGATATTCAAATGTTTAGCCAAAGTTATGATTAAGGACGTTAACAATCAATTGGTTATAACTTTCTGTTAATTGAGTAAACAAGTTTACTTCTCAAAAGATTACAAAATGTATTCATGTATTGCAAGCAAACGTACTCATTGTCCTCAAGTGGAACAAAATGTCTCAGTGTATGGGAATAAAGAAACAAAACTGAGAGGCAAACCGTCTATAAAGAAATCTGGAAAACATTTACAGTATCTACGATATGGTTAATGGAGATTTTCTCATGTGTGAGGACCCGAGTCATATTTAAAGCACAAACATTACTGTTTTTTGCCACTTGGGGGCAGCGCAACACAACGTAAACACAACACTGACATATTATCACCATATAAAGTTAACAAGTAAGCAAATAATTGTGTATTAACGAGGGCTGTCAAAGTTAACGCAAAATCGTTTTAACGTCACTAATTTCTTTAACGCATTAACGCAATCGATTTCAGATGTTTTAGTGGGCTCAGTTTTAACACGAGTGAAAATACTGGTATCATATGAAACTAGAAAACCATGTCATACTAGCTTGTTGCGAAGGAGGTTAAATAATGCTCCAAACTTATGCTAAATTTTGTCGAGGAAAAACTGGCATGTCCATTTTCAAAGGGGTCCCTTGACCTCTGACCTCTAGATATGTGAATGTAAATGGGTTCTATGGGTACCCACGAGTCTCCCCTTTACAGACATGCCCACTTTATGATAATCACATGCAGTTTGGGGGCAAGTCATAGTCAAGTCAGCACACTGACACACTGACAGCTGTTGTTGCCTGTTGGGCTGCAGTTTACCATGTTATGATTTGAGCATATTTTTTATGCTAAATGCAGTACCTGTGAGGGTTTCTGGACAATATTTGTCATTGTTTTGTGTTGTTAATTGATT